>SCLD01023369.1:0-18143 GCA_004367895.1 Oikopleura longicauda
AAAATTCTTGAAATCCCTACAAAATTTTTAATTTAGATGGAAGAACCATACAAAATCCCAGGTTTATCCTGGGATGGACTCACGATTCAACAAAGTAAGAATCAACAAAATTTTGTTAGTCAAGAAATGGGGCGATACAAATCGAAAGCAGGATACCTGGCCAGGTTAAAGTACTTACGAGCGCAACCCGCACCCATGGAAGGCTCGGTAAATAAACATGATCCTTGTGCAGAAGGCATCATGCTCAAACTTGAATGGGATAATACTGAAATGACTCAGGTAAAAATAATTTCAATGCAAATAGGAGATATTACAAAAATTCTTACTGCTTGCAATATGATTTATAAAATAATATTAACTGAAAATATTAAGCAAAACGGACACTATGCTATGCCTAGCAACGATAACTATGCTCAAAATGTCCGTCTGACACATCACCTGTCAAATCAGATACCCATGGATGTTCACATTGAAATCATGGGGGCTGACCACATGATAACCGAAACGGTGAAGTGGAGCTTTGTAGTAGATCCCACGGCTACATGGAAAAAAGTCACATATGGGATTTTAGCAATGATCCGCAAAAGCAAGAACGATCTGCCGATCGAGTATACCAACGCGGTTTTCATGTTACAACCCAATAGAACACCCATGCTACAGGAATAAGTAGACAAGGGTTACAATCAAAGAAATAAAAATAAAATAAAGTATGGCCATACTCTGATTTAAACTTATAAACCTATATACTTTCGATAAAGACCACGAAAGAAAATCCGGAGAGTTTCATCTTTGATGTCAGAGATCATCTCGATGCGGAAATGCTGGCCAGCAAAGTTACACAAGACCTATTCGAACATGACTCAACGGCAAAACAATTAGCAAAAGACTCCCGTAAAGTACAAATGCAAAGATCCAAATGCCTTCGAACATCAGCATGGCCATGCTGGGCAGGAAAAAATGTGAAATCAATCAATCCCGGATTGATTCCATCACAGGATCAAACAATCTCGGTTTTATTGAACCATCCAAATAATGACCCATTCAATAAACCGACGGTGATTAAAGTGGTTTTGGTACCAGAATCATTTTCACCAGCAAAAATCGAAATTGATTATCGATATGCAAAAGAAGTCTTGCCAGACAAATCATTGACATATCATCAACGAACTCTGGAATTGAATAGACTTCAATTTCCACTCCCAACACCCGATAATGATTTCCGATTCGGAATTTTCAATGCCGCGATAGATCGATGGTTAGAAGGCGTGGCCACGCACAAAAAAGCGGACAAAAATACATTTTGCAACATAGTGTATAACTGGGACACCACCAAACCGTTATTCGAAAGTTGCACATGGAACCAGTTTGCTAAAGATCTCATTATGAGCCGATACAATGCAAAGGAAATACAAATCCTTAAAAGTTATCAGTAAGTTAATCAAAACCGAAAATATAAATCTTAAAAACAAAATTGTAGGCCTACAAAAAATGCGTGGCATGAGGTGTTCGAAGCGTTCAGTATGAACAATGCTCTGGAAAAGACGATTGGACTTGCAATTCAGCGAGGAACTTGGAATATTATAGCGATGCTATCACAAGTTCAGACTTAGGGATATAAATTTACCAAAATAAAAACAAATATGATTCATATTATATGAAAACAAAACGGTTTTATATCCCTATCTAGCTTAAAGAATTATCACTGGATGTTATCCTCAAGAATATGATCCCTCTTATTATCAAACATTTTGATTATATGATGCTTAAACAGCATGGGGATAAAAGCAATCCAAAATCGTTGCTACACCAAACATTCATTAGAAAACTTGCCTCATGCAAACAGCAGGAAGACTTCGAAACATTGGCCAATGAAACCAAAAGTCTCCTGCAATTACCCTCTCCCATACAACCACTGACCAATATGATCAAATTCAAAACGTTGGCCAACGATTTAGCTGATCAGTATAAACAAATGTTTAACTCAACCCTGACAGCAAAAAGGATTAAACAAATAGCTGATTTTGCTATGAATTTGGTGAAAAGTGGGAATTTTCGGTTTCAAATGTATGAACATACCGCAAGTATCTTTGCACTATTGGACCAAAATTTGCCAAGCATGCTAATCCATTTCACGTCCATTATATTTCTGGGTTCGGTTACAGATGGTCTGGCCAGACAATACAAATGGGATACTGAATATATCCAAAATGCACGAACCATGTGTAAAATGGATGATCACGATGCACAAAAATGGATGGCACCATTTAATAAATATCTGGAGAGAAGACATGACTTCAGAGGGGCAGACAATTACTTCAAAGTAATGCTGGATGAAACGATCAGGCCTGATCAGAAATTTAATCTATCGAATGTCAAAATCCCAGCTATGACAGAGCAACTCAAAATATCCCAAGACGACATGAAAATGATCTCATTGTCAACAGAATTCTTGGATATTCAAGGAACAGTTTATCAACTGGAACGTGCGTTTTCGATATCAACGCAAATCGTAGATGATGAACAGATGACTACAGTAGAAGAAATTCTATCACAAGTGTCGGCCGACACTAACAATATGAGTAGGGCAGTATCCATCATTAATGATGAATCACAAAGAGGCTGGAATCTGTCAGTCACCGATCTGGACCAACAAATTCAAAATGAGGATGATATCATCCTAAACATTTGTGAATATTTTGATGGTGAAACAGGCACGGTTTAACAAGACGTTAACATAAAAATAATTGATCAAAATAATAAAAACTTATTGTGGCCAAAGTATTACATAAATATTAAAACAACACATGTTTTATAAACCACAAAAAGGACGTCACTGTGGTTGCCCAGTAGAAGCAGGACAGACTAAATGTCCAATCCACAAAAAACCTGAATTCAACCAACCAATGGAAATGATCAAGCATATGCGAGAAATAGAGCGCGGCCGCGCTTTCTCTATCATGAATAAATTGGTAATGGAAGTGCCGAGACCAAAAACGGATTTGCAAGCTGTATATGCAAACAGTGTGGATGGTGACACCAAAGCATTTATGAATTCATTCGCAAACTTTAGAAAATTGATGACTGTTGCGAATAATGCATACCCTGGCCAGGGTTTTTCTGATGAATTCAAAGACTTTGATGCAAAACCCTTCATAACGGCATTTGAAGAAGTCAACTTCTCGGAAGTAAAGTGGTTTGCCGTATATCAATCTATCAAAGACACCCTGAACAGCAAACATCTCTCGTTAGAACTACCCTGGATAAATCATGCCTACTTATTGGCCAATAAACAAGGCAGAAATCAGGGACATATC
The DNA here is from genome assembly GCA_004367895.1 of Oikopleura longicauda. Classification (NCBI taxonomy): domain Eukaryota; kingdom Metazoa; phylum Chordata; class Appendicularia; order Copelata; family Oikopleuridae; genus Oikopleura; species Oikopleura longicauda. Next base: position 3,315 of record SCLD01023369.1, read on the forward strand.
AGTTTCGAACGAACAATAGATCGAATTATGGTGCGACAAGATAGAATCATATACTGGGGGCAACCATACAGTAGAACGATACTGGATCCAAATATCTTCAAGCCTGAAGTAAAAGAAAAAGCACCAGCTCTATACATGACAAACAATACAGCTCTGCTACCACCATATCTCAATCATCAATGTGATGGCCATCACAGTCAAACGGGCAAATATGAAACCGGGATATTACAATCAGAAAATTCACAACCAATACTGGGGATATTCTACGATCAGAGGCCTCTGCAATATGGAAACCCAGATAGTGAAACCATTCTCAAAAAGAAAGGGCTAGTGGTTATTCAAGTGGAAATGGAAACCAAAGAACCACCCAACACTCGAAGTGGTAAATTCCATAACAAACTGTGTATGACGGCATCGGACAAGATTGAGAAAATCAGAGTTCAACTAAAATCGATCGAAGCTCAAATCGGAATCGAAACACAATCCTTCGAAGACTTAGACTCTCTGGCCAGAGAAATAAACGAACCTGATTTACATCAAGCTGATTTAGATGTCATGCTTAGACAACTGGATGGGTCAGAACTCACAGAACATGGATATATTGGACATGCACAACATTATGATTTCAAGAGAATCATCGAAGGAAATCATAAAAATCATCGGCGAGCGCATCTCAATGCTAAAGGCCGAGCTGATCAAACAGACATGGACGACACTGACAAACACTTTGCGGCCGCATGTAATTTTGCATATGAAATGCACCAGTGTCCAAAAAATGCATTGATGATGATAAAAATACTTAAATATCTCAATGCCAACAATCTACATGTTCTATTCCTTTCATCTGCTCAAATAACATGGAGTAGAATGACCAAAAGCTGGAGAGGGGGCTTCAGGGAAATCCGAACTGAAATCATGAAAAACGAGGCACTTCAGGATTTCAGAGAAGACTTCGGGTTGGCCAACCTAACTTTATCGGATAATCCAACCATTATGGAAATTCTTGGAGACCATAAAATGTATATGGGAACTTACAGATATACACCTGGCAAAGAAGGTACCATAAACATTAATAATCCTCCTCAACCAGATGATATGAATGAAACAGAACGGCAGTTCTATAATGCATTCTACGAATACCTTGATCATTCGGTAGACACCATGGACATGATTATAATACAGAATGATCATCGAGAACCAGTGTTGGAAGTCTTGGTTCAACTAGAGGGTAACACAATGACGGCAGACATGCAATGTGCCCTAGGACAAACTCATCCGAACTGGAACACCACGCGTCAAAGATACTCAGCAGATGGCCATCTGTACTACAGACGTGATGCTCATGGTAGACACATTGAACGACCTGTTCAATCATTATCGGGAGCTCCCAAAGGTAGGGTTAGAAAATCCACTACTGAAAACAAAAACTCATGTTAAATTAAAAATTTTTTTTTCTAACCTAATAAAAGTAAATCTATTGATTTATCCCAGTAGACAAAGACTTCACATGACAAATGTGATTTCTCATACTGAAACTGATCAAGAAGATAAAACAGAAGTGAGAGTGAGATTACTAAAAGACAAATGTGCTGGCCAGCAACAAGAACTTTGGAAAACTCGTAAGGAACAAATCAAACGTCACTTACGAGAAGATCAAGAAATCATGCATCAGCTGAATCTTGAAAAAGAAATTTTTATGGACCCCCTCCAAACCCAAAGAGCAAATGGGTCGTATGGAAGTCCAAAATTTCAACAAACGATGCCACCGGAATATAAACGGTGGATTTCAGAAAATCGATCACAGTACGACTATCGATCACAAGAACAAGCTCGCCAGTTTGAAAATAAAGTGAAACAAACATTTCAAGATCTTGAAAGTACGATGGTTCATGTTAGAATCCCTACCACACGAGGAGTGAAATATCATACTGGTAAGATTTCATAGTAAAAATAAAATACTAAAAAATCTCTTTTATAGGTCTGTCCAAAGAAGTATTTGAACAACCCGAACAGCCAGGCCTGGCTACTTTCAATAAAGCAAATTATGACAGACTGATGAGAGTAATGACTCAACTTGAACCTCATGGAGATTTTACTACAGAGGAGGAAGAGCAGTTTGATGATGATGAAAACCAATACTTGGTGGCCACCGAAATTGGAGATCCAGTGACAATAAATAATGATCATCACATGGACCGAAATCGTAGAAAATTCGGAAGAGATCAAAAGGATAACAGTAGTCAAGGCACAGTCATTGCCAAAACTATTACGGCACCGGAAGGATCCAATATTATGAGACCACTAAGTGAACGATCAGCCTTCACCGAGCATGGAACCGATAATATGACTGCATATACGGAATCGTGTGATAATGAATCTGTGGCCACAGAATTAAACAGTGAAGACTATAGTCCTTCAACCTCGACTGAATCATGCAGTACTCAAGATTTGGAATTCGAATATGAAAACGAATCAAATGCATCATCGGTAGAAACTATCTGTCAACAATTCTCTGGTCTGGCCAGACCGAAAGCAGGATGGAATACATCATCATTTCCGTCATTTGGCAATTTAGTGCCAGTCTGTAACAACACTAAATTGTTACCGAAGGCACCCAATACTATGAGACTTTACTGGATGGTAACCACAGGAGGCCCACATGGTAGACATGCCAACATCGCGGATGAAGTCTATTTGAATAGAATTGAACAAGTGATGACCCCAAGAATAAGAAGTCGGCCGACTTCACAGAGGGTCAGAGAAATTCTATCCAATCGAGTGGAATTATACCCACCCGGAACAAATTGGAACGAGATCATATCCAGTGTGTGGTCTAAGAAATTCCCAGGATCATCCATTTACTCGGATTATCAATTCCAACGGACAAGGGACCCACTTCAAAACCCAATGTTACCGATGGATCAATTCACATCAACGGATTTTGAATACATTCGTAACCGACCACTGGACAGTGGAATTCAATTTAATCGAAATCAAAATCCAGTGAACAAACAAGCACCAACAGCTTCAACGAAATGGTCCCGAACAGATCAAGAACGGGTACAAAATCATGCACACGTGGTTCGAGCCCAAAACCAAATTACAAACATCCGGCCGGATGATCAAATAATGAAAGCGATTTTTGAATTCGACGAATACGTCAATGAATTTTTGTCTAATGGAGAAAATTGGCAAAGACCGGCCGGTCTATCAACATATTTATCAAAATTTAAAAATATTGCCGAACAAGGAGCTATGGAGCAAGCAATATTTCTAAACCCATATAATAAGGTAACTGATTTAAAAAATATACAAATAAAATCACCTAAAAAACCTATTTTAGGGACCAATGATATTTTATCATCCCAAATGGCTACAAGAACCATTCAAAGATAAGAAAGGACACTTCTTATATCAATTAAACTCGGCCGAAGTTTCTGAATTACACGAAGGGCTTGTCAAATTTCTATCTATGGGCAGAATGGCAGCAAACTGGGAAACAGTGGTAAAAACACTAAGGTAGGTTTTCACCTGGACATTTTAGAAAAAAGATCTAAAATGTTAAGTAATAACCTATTTAGTTCCATGAAAATTATAACCTTTCAAAAACGACCGGCCGGTCATATCAAAACGTGGACGGAATTGCTCACTCAATTGGTACGCATTGTCTCAGAACATAACGACTGGGATCCGAAGAAAGTGTTCGAACCAGCAGAATAGAGAAATTGCTTAGGTGTGGAATACACCTCATATCCGTCACATTCCTTCATTTAAAAACGTGAACAACATTCCATTATAATGCGGCCGCATTGTTTCAAAATAACTGTAAATAAAGATTAGGGTTTCCAAAGAATTCGTTTCAAGTCATTTAAACGGATGAATCATTATGAGAGAACAAGAATGATTCATCTCAAAATAAGAGATTTATGAGAAATCATAAATGAGTCACTCTAACCACTAAATTTCAGAATAAAAATGTCGGAAACTATGGATGCACTGCCAGAAATGGATAAAATTGTGGCCACAAAACTTGACTGGACTTTAGCCACCAAAGAGGGCAACAAACTCTGCAGCATTATTAACAGACTTATGAAAACAGAAAAGGATGATGAGTCATTCAAAACCAATATTATACTGGCAATGAATGAATTCCTCAATACGGTCTTTGATATAATTCATAACAAACTCCCAGGCCTGGGAGATTATCTCGAAGATAAGGATATGGAACAAATTCATAGACCAGATTGGGGAAAAGCCTTTCTCAACACAGATGAATTAAGGCATGATTACTATAATTTACAATCACAAATATGTAAAATAACAAATTTACAAAATTATAAAAGTGGCAATCATGAAAATAGACAACCTCTTAGATCAGCAGACCACTTTAAAGATCAACTCACCATGGTTGAAACTAAAGTACAACAAATTCTGGCCAGAATTCCAACAACAGAAAATTTCATAACTGAATTCAAAAAAGAATTTCAAAATGGAACAATGAACTCACATGATGAATTCAAAAGAGTTCAAGACGGACTCCGGCATGTTACTCACAGAATGGATGAGATAGAAGAACTTCGAACATTATGGAAACATCACAAAGATGCTTTAACATTAATGCTAAAGAAGAAAAATGTACCATTTAATGCACGTCCTTGTGATATTGCAGGTATCAGACTCTATCAATTTATCAATACGAGTCTAGGAACATCATGCTATCAGCTTTTAACACTAAATGGTTGGCCAACCACAGAAGAATGGAAAAGCTGGGATGCCTGGTGGACCATTCAAATGCAAAGAATAGCTGATCAGGAAGATCATACCGGCATCAAAGCACCAACATCGACATGGCCAATGCAAGTAGCTCATACTTCAGCCATGATAATGCAAGCAGTATACACAATAAACACAGCGGCCGCTGAAAACATTGCACAAATAGAAGTGGAACCACTTATTTGGAAAATTGCATTTATCAAAAATGCTCTCACAGAAATTTTCATAATTCCAAAAGCAAACGAAAAAAGTTGGTTTGCAGAAATTTGGGCAGCCAATGAAAAAATTCTGAAAAAAATACCTACGGTGAAAGATATGCAAAAAATCATATCGACATTAGTTCCAGGCAGAATCTCAGACAATCATATTCTACATGTATCGACTCCAGCCAAAGATCTGATTCCAATACATGATCACAAATTAGTAGTGGCCACTACAAACACACCAGTACCAAGAATCAGATCCTTGGAAGAAAACTATCGATTACATCTCAAGTCTAGTGATGAAACAACTGAAAAACCAGTTAATACACCGACTACTAGTAAGAAACCCAGTAGAAAACGACAACTGACACGTCCAACACCAAAAATAGACTTCAAATCCAGAAAAGAGTCGTCATCCGAATCTTCGGCCGAAGAAAATGCAAACTCTTCCTCAGAAGAGGATATACAGAAAAATAAAGCTGTAGTTATCGGATCATCATCGTCAGAAGACGAAGATTTCAATATGTAAATTTTAGTCTAAATTCGTCATTATTAATAAGAACAGGCCTGTTCACTGATTAACAAGTGTTTACAAACTTTTATAACATAACCAAAAACGCCTTAATGTTTAGATGGATGAGAAAAGATTAAAAGTTAATAGACGTGTCGACTGGAATAAATGGAATCAATATTCTAAGGAGTCTTTACGAATGGACTATGTTTTAGAATGTTGCCCATGCATAAAACGAGGTATTTATAATTGTAAATGTGAAATAAAAGATTACCAGGCCTGGTTAGAAGATGTCACATATGTTAGAAAATTTGAACCACCTCCAGTTAGACCAGTAAACAAAACAGGAGCCATGGTCATAGATAAATATGGATTAATCCGAGGACCATATTTATACGAACACTGGAGGCAGTATTCATATTTTCTACTAGACTATTTTCACGATATTCTAGAAAATAAGGATGAACCAGAATGGTACCGGCTATACTTCAGGCATGAAGATGATTATTACTCAGGTATTTACTCTCATTTTTATGAAATACATGTTCTATTATCACGACAGTTATATGGAACTGTTACTAGACATAATGCACTCAATGATGTGCACAGAGGTGTGGACATGTACGAAAATCTTTATCCGGCCGGATTAATCAAACCCTCAAATTTTAGAGGCAAAGGTCAAATGTTGACCTTACATGTACCACACTATGAAAATTGTAGTGATATATGGAACATAAATCCAAGATTTCTGGATTTTGATAAGATCCAAAGTAAATGGATAAAAAGAGCGGTAAAACTTAAAAAACGGGTAAACAAAATGAAAAAATTTAATAAAAAATTTAAATTCAGGACGATGTATTATTTACCAAACAAATACCAAAACTTTAAAAGATGGTATCCAAAAACTAAACAAGTACCGCTCTTCTATAACTACAAGACAAAACAAATAGAATGGCCATTCTTTAAAACAGATGAGCAACTAGAAACACTGCATCAGGATTATATCAAAGATACAGTGGAAAAATGGTTGAAAACCAAAGCAATATATATTTGCAGAAAATCTGATAAAATAGATTTGATAACCCCATTAGTAATGGCTAACTTACCCACGGTTAATGGTCCTCCCATGGACCCGGACAAGAAACCCAGAATGTGCCATGACGGTGGGTACGAAAAAGAAATCGAGGGATTTCCCATCCCGTGTAAAATGGAGGATTTAAAAACAGTACTCCCCAATATTAAACCTCGGGATTTTTTAACCAAATTAGACGACAAAAGAGGTTTTCATCTAGTAAAAATGAATAAAGAATCCCGAGGTTTAACGGCCTTTCAATATAAAGGCAAGACACTCACATATAGAGTAGTTCCGTTTGGATGTCCAAAAAGCCCAGCTGCTTTTCAAAGATCAAATGCCATGGCCATGGCTTACGGTAGAGCATTTGGAGTAAAATCCAATCTATATATGGACGATAGGCTCTGTATTGATGATACAGCATCAATCATAAACAATGTTCCAAAAAATTGTTTTCTAACCTCATTATTATGTATTATGAGTGGCGGGTTCATCTCCATCACAAAATCAGATTTTGAACCCAAGCAAATTCAGGAATTTCTAGGATTAGAACTAAACACAGGCCTGTGTGAAATATCAGTTCCGATTAAAAAATGGGAAAAATTTGTAAAAATAGTCACAAAAGCCCTTACAAATGATACCATAGCATTTGAAACTCTGGAACAAATACGGGGAAAAGCGGTTTCATTTATTCTCACCAACCCTCTAACGAAATTATTCATCAGACAAATGAATCAAACTATTGCTGATGCGTTAACATCTAAAAAATGGCATAATAATATGCAAATAGAACTTAGGCCTAAGTTGAAAACAGAACTGAGGGAATGGATAAAGTTAGACTTTTTACAAATGAGACACATATGGTGGCCCACCCTAAATACGGATAATAGACCGTATAAAGTATCCTTTACGGATGCCAGCCTTTTTGCAATAGGCATAAAAATACAATTTGATAATCAAATATATTCCTATACAGAATACTTTAACGAAATAGATCAAGCCAGACCCATTTGTCAGAAAGAGGCTATTGCCATAATCAAAATGTTAGAAAAATGTAAAAAAGTATTGGCCAATACAATCCTAGTACACTTTTGCGATAACACGAATGTAGTATATGCATATAATGGCCTAGGCACAAAAAATAGAGTCCTAAATGATTTAATATTTCAAATTTATATCAAACTAAAGCAAATAAACTCTACACTTAAAATGTATTGGTGTTCCACCAAATTACAATTAGCTGACGAGCCTTCTAGAAAAATAGACATGAATGAAGAGTTTATACCTTGGCCAAGGTTCCTTCAAATATGTCAAAAATTCAAATTTTTTCCTGTAATAGATCTGATGGCCACCAGAGAGAATACAAAAGCAAATCAATTTGTTGCCTGGGGGAAAACCTATGACAGTGAATCGGATCAGACGACATGCATAGGAATAGACTTCTTTGCCTTCAATCCTAACCGATTTAGAAAGCAAAGAATGTATATTTTCCCTCCTAAACCAATGGTATCCAAAGTAGCGATACACCTAGCAAAGTTTTATCACAAATGTGAATTTATGTTCATATTTCACTCATTTGGTGAGCTACCTCTAGGCCTAGAGAATCTCATTAACCGAGGAGCCAAGCTAACACAATGGACAGATGATCACATATCCATTATCCCATGTGAACATCAATTAGAATTCCAAAACCGAGTATATGCGGGAAAATGGAATACTAGGGCAAAAACGACATTTGTACTCATCTATAAAAACTAAACTGTTGGCCAACAGATATTCAATAAAAAATTACAAACTGTAATATTTCAGAATGATAAACAATGGAGTACAACATGCCAACGGGGCAATGAGTCTTGAAGGTTGGGCCCAACACTGGATGAATCACCGTCGTCAAAGTCTGGCCAGACTCCACAATAGAACTCAATATCGAGAAGCCTACCATCAAGCAATGGATCGATTATTCTTGCAAAGCGAGGAGGTCAGTAACTAAATTATTTTTTAATAAAAAAAGTTACCTATATTATTAAGAGATGGGATAATCATCAAACATGGACTCGAGTACGATCAAATAGTCGAGCCGAGAGAGCTATTACATGGCTCCCATGGCTAAATGGGGATGATTATCAGCAGCCCTTTTTGATAATGCGCAATTTCATCTTCCAGGACGCGGCGCTATATGTTCGGCCGAACATGCGCCGCAATGGTTTTGACTTAAAACTCAAAAACAGAATGGGAGTAAAATTCTATACTGAAGCCGAGTTTTATGCCAGACCAGGAGAAGAAGCACATCCTGGCCAGGAGATTGACAGACAGGATATCCAAGTGGAGGATATTCACGAAGATGAACCACCAAGTGTACCAATCGAACCAGTACCAGTAGATAATGTCAATCATTTTCAAAATGAAAACGACAACATACAGATAGTTTATGTTGGAAACGAGTTTCCACAAGGAAATGAACAAAACCAATAAACAATCAAAAGCTAGGCCTAACTGTACATAAAACATTCCAATGATACAGAAACTTCAAAAGTATTCTGACACCTTTTGCCCCATTTATTCAGCAACATTGCCACTAAAGTGTAAACCTATATTTGAACAATTTCAATATATGCCTATATTTTCCATCAAAAACCTCAATTGATACTTCATTTAACATTTCAAAAAGTGCATTTCCAATATTTTGAAACAACTGGCCAGTTGAATTTATAATTCAAAATATGCTTGAAAATAAGCACTCTTCTGCTCGCAGAACACTGTTCTCTCTAGACGCTTTACAAACGCTTATTTAAATAAAAGATAAAATTGTGAAACTAAAATTTCCTACTTCTTTTAGAATGCCGTTTAATAGAGAACAACAACGAAATTTCCAACTTCAAATACTGGATAATCAGTTGGCATCAATTGGAGATCAATTTCGTAAAACGGCAAAAGATTGGCTTGAACAGTTACCACCAAGAGGTGAGGTTAAGGTCTCGGCCGAGACCACCAATGCACACCCAAATCAACTTATGACGGAGCTCAAACGCATAAATTATATGAGGGCATACACAGAATTTAAGATTCAAGCCATACAAAATGACACGAAATTACCTCTTCCAGCTGAACTCCAACAAAAAATGAGGAAAGCTCAGCTGGCCGTAAATTTCCAAAAAGAATTCCCAAATGAATTCAATCAATTTTCGAAAAAATTGAAAAATCAACTACGACGTCACCCACATCGTATAAAAACAAAGGCAAAAAAGCCCAAAGATCTCAATCTCAAACTGAATATAGAATTGGGGGCCCCCAGAAAATCTAGTTCTAAATCAGTCAAAAAAGCACCTTGCGTCAATACAATTGTCAATGTACTCCATGGCCATGGAACCAAACAATTTCAGAACAGCAAGGGCTTTTTTCAATCACCAATGTTTACAAAAGTGAAGATAGAAAAACTTTTGAAAATACCCATATCCTATTCAAAATTCCAACATCTTAAAAAGAAGTTGAATGAACGTCAAAAAAGACGTCAAACCAGCATGATACAAGCAAAACGTCATTCGAAAAATGAACGAAAAAACAAATATGATATATAAAGATTTACTTACCATTCCTGTATTTCTTAGCCCGGTATCAATTACTCAAACAACAGTTATTTGTGCAAGGATTTGACCAAATCCATAAAACCTCATTTTATAAAAGATAAATTAGCCTCAAAACTAAAACATCAATTACTTTAGAATGACGGATGATACTGAAACTGCCACTGGAAATATTACAGAAAAGGAAATTAAAAAATTTTCAAAACGAATTCCAATGGTCATGACTGTAGATGAAGACATTGCGGCCGCAAGATTCCAATACAGACAACAAGACGAAGCAACCATTCAAGCTATCATCCTATCAGCCACAAATGACCATGATGAAGCAAGGAATGACTTCAGACAGGCTCAAATCAAAGAAGCCGAAGCCAAATTATGGTTGGACAGAAAAAAGCTAATTCTTAAAAAACCAAATATTTCGCCGAAACCGACAATTGACCAAAAGGTGGCCACCTTAACAATTAAACAGCTCAAACAGAAGTACGTAAAACGGCGAGCTAAAAGATGGGCAGCAAAAGAGTTAGTAGACAAAACTGCTAAAGAAGTGGACAGTCTACACTCTAAAGAAACCCTGACCATTAGAAAAGAAGGCGAAGTCTGGAAAGACGGCACATTACACAAAATGGAATGGACATATGCCCCAAAATATGCAGAAAAAGTCATGCCTGACAAAGAAAACCCGGAAACTGTATATGTGGCTATAAGACATCAATTGATGACAAACACATTTACACTAACAGCCGATCAAGCGATCAAAACATTGGATAGGTTTTTTCACTCAATACCGGACAACTGGCCAGTTTATAAACGGTATATTCATCAAATATCGAAAGAGATGAATGATCAAAAAACCAAATCCCATTTTGATCGCAGGCAAGGGCTCAATCTACTTAGTATGGTGCTCAAAAAGTCACATCAAATATTGTTTGACGTATATTTACATCGAAACAAAAATAATGCAAGCCTGCATGAACCGTTTGATGCCTCAACCTTACGAAAAATGGAACAGTACAGAACTAATTTATCGGGTGACGCTGCACTATTACCCATTGGACATCAAACGGTCACAAAAAGAGCCATACTTAACGCATTTACTGATGGCAAACTAAATGCAAAATTAAAAGTCAAAGACAAAACTTTGAAAATACGAAAAAATTCGGAAAAACAGAAAAAATTCCAGTTAGATGGTGGGCCCACCAAAGAAAAAAAGAAAAAGACGTCCAGAAAGGACAAAGACAAACCGAAAAACACCAGTAGAAAAGAGGGCGTTCGTACCGGTGAGTCACCAGAACTGTCAACCACGAAACGACAGAAACTCATAGATAAAATGGATGCCCAAGGCTTTCAAGCATTAATGCGAGCAGCCAAGGGTAAGATTTCCAGATAGGAAAACAAATATATGAAATATTATTTCTAGAATCAACATGACCAAGAAAATATTTCAATATTATACAAACGAAGCTGGCCAGCAAAATGACATAGAAAACATTGTTAATTCTTGTAAAAATCTGTACATTGATTTGATTCAAACTGCAAAGAAACCTCCTAGTCCAAACATAATGCTACGGGCCATGACAGCAATTTTTACTAAGTATTCAAAGTCTGGCCAGACTAAAATCAAAGTAAAAACAGCACTTAAAGACCACATATTCGATGTTCGAATACAAAGTGGCACAAAAACGACCATGGCACCCATCTTTCATCCTCTTACTTTATTTAGTCTCATAAAATCGTTATGGTTTGAAAAATCAAACAAAAATTTAAGACTACTTTTAGCAAAACGGCAAGCAGCATTACAAGCAACGATATGCTTAGTCACGGGTAGAAGGTGGACAGATGTCACACGAATTAAGTGGGAAAGCATGCAACGCATAAAAACCAATTTAGGATTTTTTATAAAGTTTCTGATTCCAGTTAGTAAAACTAACAAAACAGGAAATAGAATAGAAACTATTACATTAAAAAGCAATCCTAACAAAAATCAAATATGTCCAATTAAAATGTTGACACTGTTTCATTATTGGGTTGGCCAACCCACAACAGGATTTGTTTTTAAATGCCAAGCGCCCAAAAAACAGTGGGTAGATGATCCAATCAATAAAGACTGGAGTACCTATAGGTGTAAGGGACACTGGGTTAATGAAAGAAAAAAGCCATGCTTAGGCAATACATCCAGTGGAACCTCGTTCGGATACATTCACAGATGGGCTAAACATAACAAGTGGAGAACTCTACCCACAAAACATACATTTAGACGTACTTGTTTAGTTATAGCGAAACAATTAGGTATAGATCGTAAACAAATAAATGAGGGGTTTGGATGGGTGCCCAATTCAGACATGATCCGTCACTATACTGCGGAACATGATTCAGTTACTCTTAAATCACCAGCGGTGGCCATCGCATATCAAATGGAATTAAAAGATCCATTCAATTGTTTGAACGAAATACCTTTCACACAACCATAAATCCAAGTCATTTACTTTACTTTAGAATGACGCAGAAATCAAACGGAAGAATTAACCCATGGCTGAAATTTAACATTTCAGACCATTATGAACATGCCAAACCCATCATGGAACATCCAAACATTTTGGATCATCTGAAACAACACAACTGGAATACACAGGGTGGCCACCCTGAAACAAATGTCCAAGTGGAAAAGTTTCAGAAATTGCTAGTCGAGCAACCCAACAAACTCTGGTGCGAAATTTCCGAAGAAATAAATCAATTGAAATTGATACTACCAAAGGAATTAGCATCTCAACAATCTGCTAAAGCGGATGTCATAGTTTTACAAGTCAGGAAAATCGCTGAACTAAAAATCTCGGCCGAGAAAAATTCAATGCAAGCGATCATGACATCAGAGGAAACATCTAGAGCTGCAAGCGACTGTAGTGGTTCTCTCAAAAACTATTGTTCCAGTGACGATGTTCTCACGGAATTTGAAATCGAGGAAACAACAGAAATGGTGGAAAAATGGATAAAAATGAAAATGTTTTTTCCAACCAAGAAAAACACCATCATCCTTGACAGTGGTTCAGAATCAGACCACAAACCAACGGTGAAAAATATCACCAAGAAACTGAGAAAAACGAGGATTAGATCCCCAAAATCACCTGTTCAACTATTTCCTAAACGGGACCGGCCGGTCCCCAAACCGGGAAAATATGAACTGTTCTGTGATGACTCAGAAACAGAACATGAAAGTGAAAGTGAAATAACACTGTGAACATTACCAAAAATTCTATTCATTGTTCTTAAAAACCTTTCCTAAAATATTCTGGCCAGAATAACTCTTTTAATCCAACTAACTATATATCTATCTTAGACATGGATGAGCGGAAATTAAATGAAAAATTGTTCGAACACTGCAAAGATACATTTGACAGTATCAAAACGCGTGAACTCAACACCATCAAACCAAAGCAATTTTTGGAATATACAGATGCGGCCGCATGCAATAGACAAGAAGATCCTAACTTTGAACAGGATCAAATAGTAAAAACAGTCATTCTTAAATGGGGAAGACTGATACTCAAGCATCTGGCAACCGGCGATCCGATAAAATTCGGCGACTTAATGGGACAATATTTGAACATACACATTGAAGTACCCTTCAATAACAAAGAAATGCCCCCAATGAAGTACGCTATACTAGAAATAACTGAACTTTTGGAAAATGAAAAACTCACTTTACCAATAGCAACCAGATTATTAATTGCAGGCCTGCAACACACCATCTACGAGCACGCATTGATTGAACCAGCTGATACAGAAATAAAAACACTTCTGCTAGCGCTTACAAATGCTATCTCTGGTATAACACTGCCCTATTCAAAAGCGCAAAAAGTATTAATAACATAACATCCTAAATTACTTATACAAAAAATTATGGCCATAATTATTGTAAAACTGAATAGGACCTATACAATATACTGAAACTCGGAATACTAAATACTGAGGAAATGAGTTTCAGTATGACATTTACGGAAAGGAACGTTAGTAAGTTCTAGCCAGAACATAAACGAATGAGTTCCTCTCCAACTTTAAGTATTCATAAAGTAGTTCTTATGTAAGGAATGATCACTTCCTCGAAGAGGCGGATCTCTGACGTCATATGAATCACCATATGAATACATAGGAATTAGTTTATCCCTCTTTATTATTCATTCCTTTACAAATAAAATAAGGTCGGCCGATCTGAGAAAGATCGCGACCACCCACCCTTCCTCCCAACTTACATTAAGTTCTACCAAGAACGACTCAATCGTTCCTCTCCAACTTTAAGTATTCATAAAGTAGTTCTTATGTAAGTTTTATATCGATTTCTCATCGAAATTGACCCGAAATTCAAATTCAGTCAGTTTTCTTATTCGGAGAATTTTTTCGGACAAAAATTTTCGCCAAAAATTCAATTTTTATACAAGAACGGCAATTTCAGATATCCCGGACCCTCCTAGACAACAACCACCTCAAATGAAATTCGCAGGTGCACCATCCTAGATATGCATCAATCTCGACCCCGAAAACGCCCCTTTTGATCAATTTCTCTTCAAAAATGACCAGATTTCACTTCGAAATTCAAATTCAGTCCTCTTGTTCTAATTCAGATTAATTTTTGGAACTGTTTTAGTCGAATTCTCTTTGGGTTTTTAATGTAAGGGTGTAGCTGTGGTTTTGTATCTC
>SCLD01023476.1:0-18140 GCA_004367895.1 Oikopleura longicauda
TATCGGGTGACGGTAGTGTTTCTTGAACTTCAGCAGGTTTTGGTCCGAAGATCCAAACATGTGACCGGATAAGTTGAACAAAGTTATCCTTGTTGATTGAATTGGCATCGTTGAAGAAGTTGGTTGCTCGTCGTGCAAGAGAATCAGCGCCGTTGTTGCCTTTTCCAACGTGTCCAGGAACATACTTGATTTCCAGAATAATTTCTTGCATGAAGTAGACAATTTGTTTATAAGTTTCGTGATAAGCAAGTAAATCTCCATTCGTTTTTGTTAGTCGTTTCGTTGCGAAATTGGCAGGTAACTTCCGCCCACCATATGTTCGCCATAACCGTTGAATAACTTGAACTGCCGGCTTGTAATCTGTTCGTATTTCAACTTCATTTTCATCGCGCATTTTTGCAATGGCCAACACGTACAAAATGGCAAAAACTTCAGCTTGGCCACTGTTTTTTCCTGCCAAATCCAGATCATCGAACGGGACTCGCATCGATAATGACATTTCAGGACCACCAAAAATACCACATCCAAGCCGAATCTCGTCTTCTGCTGTTGTATATTGTCGTTTTGACCCAACGGTCCAGCCGACGGTCCAGGCCGAACCATCTGTGTAATAAACAGGGACGTGGCGTTCGTTATAAAGACGGTCTGACATTGCGTCTAGCGAAGTGTAACCGCCATTGTAACCGGACTGCAGCTCCATTTTCGCGTCGATCTCCATTGCGTCAGCCGTTCGGTGAACTGCCGACTCAAATGACTGTGTTGATTTCATGTATGACATGTAACTTTCTCTTTTAGTGCGCTTTTATGGAATGACTTAGCTCCGAAGACAATCCAATTAATCAGTCGTCGCGCATGGCTAGCTTTCAGGGATTTATTGTAAAATTGCACTGATCGTTTGATTCGCGTGTGTAAGGCTGATGACGCTATTATCCCAATCTAGGACCACGATTACAGTACACGGGAAACGAAACCAGAAAAATATTCACAACATAGTCGTCTGCTAAATTTATTTACAAGAAAAAATACAGCCCCAGCGTGATCACTAACCCATACGTTAGTCCAATGCCAAGTACAAATGAAAGCGTTGAATATCCAAATGCTTGTTTCGTATAGCCAAGTGCACGGCCATATGCGCCGAACTCGTACGACAATTTGGCCGATTCGATGCGTTTCTTCGCTTCATATGGGTTAAGTGGTTTCTGTTGCTATTCTCTTTGACGTAAAATCAACCCATTCTGCCTATGTGCGCCGTAATGGGGAAACACCACATTGCATACTTCATGAAGCGCTCCTCGCTTTGTATTTCAATGAAACAATTCTCTTTTTCCTGTTCAGTTTCTGCACGTTTCCGTTTCGCCGAGCCTTCCTTCTTCAAATCCGAATAGCTCATCATACGTTGAGTGGTGTTCCGCTTTTATAGTAGCGGAAAATTAACTTCGTTCACACTGATAAATACACCAAAATGTACCTTTTCTATTGACGAGTAGCTTTCTTTGCTCGCTTTTCTGGCTTCATTTGGCTGATTCCCTTGTTTCTAAGAAACTAAATGATTAGCCCGAGCTGCCATTTCTCAAGTACCCCATTTAGTTTCTCTCACAATAAAAAACTCACTTCATTAATGGGCGGGGGAGGCCGCGGGGTCAATAGAAAGTCGTTCAGCATTTTACTATTTTAAAAATAGGGCGACTAACTCTGACTGGAAATGACAATTTGTGCTAAGTTACTCTCAGGGGGCATATAGATCATGCACACTCACTCACGCACTCACCATTGTCTTGATTAGAAAGTTTTGAACGTGATTACTCTTCTTTTCAACTCGTTTCAAGCACGTCGACACTGATATGGCAAAAAGTGGTCAAAAAAGTTAAAACAAGTCAAAATAACCTTCACTATGCAACTCGCCCTGCCCATCATCATCGGCCCGTGCATGTGTGCGGACTGAGCCGTGCGAAATTATGCGACTCATTTTCTTCTTCTCTGTCTGCCTCTATTCAATTATATATGCAGATAATCACGCGTGATTAGTTTTCTGCTCTTCACCTAAGTTAAGCCCAAATATGTTCAGTGTTATCGTTCACAAGCTCATTTTTTTCGTATTGGATCGTAAAATAAGATGAGTACAGCTTTAATGAGTATTATGTTACGTCATCGTCTTAGACTATAGTAATAGTAGAATTTGCATCAACTGAACATGTTCTACTAGTCATAAACGACTATTCAAGGAAGTAGAGGAATATATTTCCGCTTAGGTTTTATATATTTGTTTCATTGTGTGCGTGTGAAGCCCAGTTAGGGCGAAATCCGGGAGATATAAGCCATTCATTCAATTCCGAACAGAGAAAGAGAATATGACGGTCAAAAAGTGGCTCTTTCGGCCGTCGGCCAGGTTTGCTTACTATGAGTGAATTACAGTGACTAAATGATAGACAAATGATGGCTGTCGCGAGCTTTCAAATTATGTCGGCGGCCCTATTCTTCATTCTATTCCACCGTGCCTCACTTTGGGCGCAACACGCCTATCGTTATCACAATGAGGAACGGTGCGGACATAGACTGATTGCAATGAGCGATAGGCTCCAAGCCATGGACGATGATCATCCCCAATTAGTGGAGGTTTGGTAAATATGTTTTCCATGTTCCCAGCACTAATTTGATCGTCACCAAGGGAAAACGGCGTTACGGCGACGAAGTGAGAAACTGCATGCATCGTCCCCGTGCTTACTTTGAGAACGAGTTTTACTCGGAATGCATGCCGGAAGGCGCACGCGTTCTCAAGTGGAACCCGTCTGTGAGTGCTGTCGTGATTGGCGTCATTGTATGGTTGCTACAGCGGGGCCCGCTCAATTATGGCACATTCAAAAAGCCGAGTTTCCTCGTCTCTTTGTTTGCCATTCTAATTTTGATCAGTGTCAACTTTGCTGATTTCATTACTGGTTTCATAAATGTCAGTCACAAGACGCTGACTTCGTATGAAAATGATTTTGCCCTTCAATGCGGTCATGCACCGGCAATAATGGCAATGTTGGCCTCATCCGGCTGTCTACTCTCGTCCATATCGGTCGGCTGTTTCATCGTACTAATCTACATGACGCGCATTGAGAAGCTCGACCTTCAAATCAAAGAGCTAAAAGACCCGAGCGCACCGTCAAGCAAGGACGAGGCGGCCATCCCCATTGCCGGTAGTGTCAAATACTGAATAAATCGTTTGTAATCACTCACTTTGACATTTAGGCGGTAAAATCAAGCCCAAGAAAACGAAGTTTCACGATGCAAACGAGCATTTAGTGCAGAACAACGGCTGGAATCAATAAATTGAGTACTGCCTTTATTATGTTATTGACAGTGATCTGGCCCGGAGCTATTTTGACTTTTGACAAAAATGTTCGGTGACGACAAACTTGACAGTGTTAGTAAGTAGAGTGTGATAGAGAGAAAAGGGCTATAAATGTGTCGTGCGATAATAAACAGAAAGAAAGAAATATTGCTCGGCGCGTTAATATGTTACATGGTGAATGTACTGTTCCTTGATGAGGATGATGCGGACCATATGCCGGTGGAGCTGGAGCACCATGCGGAAACTGTCAAAATACATGAGCCAACTGTACAGCCCCATCCCGAGCTAAATGTGACTGTTGAGGCACAACACCCGAAGATTGTCGTCTACAATCGCGTACCAAAATGCGGCAGTCAAACTATGTCCATGTTGATCAATCAACTGTCGCGTAAAAACGGTTTCTTATCACAGGCCGTCTTCGTCGCCAACGAGAAACCCGAACGGAGTAAAAGCGAGCAGACTGCCTTCATGAAAGAATTGAGCGATACAGCTTACTCGAAACAGAAAAATGTGCTCTACACACGACACCAGTATTATATTTCACCAGATGCGTATGATTTCGATGCCAAGGAACGGCCAATGTACATCAACTTGATTCGCGATCCAATTGACCGATTCAAAAGTTTCTACTATTTCTCACGCTATGGCAATAAACGCGCTCAGGTAGTTATTGACGTCGTCGTGACCTTCGTCAGTGTTATTATTTAATTAAGGATGCGGGAAGAACAAAACAACAAGTCCCATCCGAGCTGATGAACGAGTCCATTGATGATTGCATTATGAGGCGGCGACGTGAGTGTACGGAGCCAATTTGGCATACTGTACCATACTTGTGTGGCAATGATAAGATGTGTTTGAAGAAGTTTGAGACTACCATTCAAGAAACGAAACAAGCAATTGACAAAAACTATTTGGTGCTGGGCGTGTTGGAAGAGTTGAAAGTAAATGTCAACACATGTCGTTTTATATTGATAACATTTTATAAAGGGATTTCTGGCAGTTTTGGAACACGTTCTACCTGATTACTTTGGCGGTGCTTTGGAGCAGTTGTCATTGATTAAAAATGACACGTACACAGGTTAGACTTAATGAAGTTGAAATTTGTTATAAACATTTGTTAGTAAACAAAAAAGAGCTGACTCCAGCTGCGATGGAGTTTTTAGCCGAGCAGACAACACTCCGATTGGAGTATGATTTATACAACCACATTAAAATGAGACTAGTTGAGCAAATGCGGCGACTTGGAATTAAGCCTGAATCAATGTAAATATATTTTTCATGTTAATAAAAGTGCCATAATACCAATAGTTAAACATCACATTACGTTTATTACGGGACTTTTGAACCAGTTATTTACCGTTATCATCAGGATGTCTATATTTGACAAATAAACTTGAGCGTTCTAATGATAGACTGCTGCACGGTGCACTTTGCAATTGGCGTTGTTACGGCGGACGTTCATCGACACTACGTGTTGTTTCCTACGTGTGTGTGGTACTTGTTCAGTCAGACCCCGTTTCCGTGCCTTGGCAAAGTCGTTCAAGTGATTCGTTCAGTTGTTTGTTTTCTTCATCACGCACTCATCCACAGGGACGGGGGACAGTGTTTCAGTTCATAATTGAGTGACGAGAAAGAGACAATGAAGACGTTGACGCGGTTTGCGATTGGTGTCATGCTTGGTATGATGCTACACTGTGCATTGAGAAGTACGCAAACGCCTTGCTCGTCATTATATTCGACTCAGTACAGGATAAAACAAAAGTAGAACACAATTTAATTTCAAAAATTGTCCTACTTGTAAGTAGTTATCCCTGAAGTCAGCAAAACGAAACAATACACCAGCGTTCGGTGAGGACACAGCGGAAACGTGTTCTTATTGCGATTCTTTCGTCAAAGTCATTCATGAGCACACGCGGCCAGGCTCTATATGCAAACTGGCTAAAAGAAGTGCCCAAATGGTTCGGCGATATCTTGTTTTTCTCGGAGCCCGGTGATGGCAATTTACCAACGGTGAAGCTTCGCAATGTGAATGATAGTGAGGGATTGTAAATGAAATTTATTCTGTGAGTAACTTTTTTATTGATTCACAGTCGAAATCCCCGTCTCAGCATGTACCCACCACAACAAAAGTCATTCCAAATGCTTGCATACTTCAATGATCACTTACGTGATCAGTATGATTGGTTTATCCGGTTGGATGACGATAGTGTTTTGCAATGGGAGAACTTGAACGAGCTATTGGTCAAACTTGACCCGGACAATAAAACACTTATCGGAAGTCCCGGGTACGGACGTGATCAAGATGATTTTATTGAGGAAAATATGGTCTATTGTATGGGTGGCACTGGCATTATTTACTCGAATGCACTTGTCCGAGCAATAAGGCAAGATTGTCTTAGATCATACTAGCTACAGTTTATTTGTACGAACAGAATGATAATCTCATCAAATTGACCACATCTTTCCACATGCATCAAACAGTTATACACAGAACATGAGGATATCGAAATTTGTCGATGCATTTGGCGATACACTGCCACTAAGTGCACGTCACATCGAAGCAAGTATTTCTTCCAGAACTGGGCGAAAAACGTGCCGCTGGGTGGCATCGGGTACAAAACGAACATTGATCCGACAAATGATCTAACCAATTATATCATTGACTCGGCAATTGTCATGCATGCCGTCAAGAATCCGGCCACGCATACTGAAATAAGAAAACGCGTCCTGGCAAAACGAATCGCCAATCATCAAGTCAGTATACAGCTGAGGGGTCGTCATTTTCGAGCTTTTTTGTTTATTAACTGAAATAAAAAGAAACGATCCCTCGTAAACAGAATCATGTTAACTCGATTCAAAATGCCAAGAGTCGGGACGCTACAAAGAAAAAAGTGACAACAAGCCAAGTGTTTGGTGCAATCAACAATTGCACGTGGAATCATGTGGCTCTTTTCTCAAAAAAATACTTTCGCTACAAAACCGACATCTTTCCCGTTCGCAAGGCCGAGCCATATCTGATTGACGCCATTCGCGCCATTAATACCCAAGTCAGTCGCGTTTACGCCAAACACCACAACTATTTCTACATTTGTCGCAATCAACGCGGATTCACAATGTTTGAAGCGGGCGGTTTCAAACGAAAATCAACGAGCAAGGGCGTAAAATTAAAAGCGCACAGTGAAACGCGACAGTACCTGACTACGGTTCAGTTTGACAAAGTATTATGTAGTTTTTGAAACTCATTTTAGACATTTTTTAATTAAGATTCGTCTGAAGGAACAGCGTGAGATTCGATTTGTGCGTAGTACAGACGAAATGATCAATTTTGTCGTACCCATCACGGGAAGTCGCCTCTCAAACGCCGTCCGCTTTCTGCGCAATTGGCGTCAGATCTTTGAAGCGGACCGATCACTCAAGCTAATTGTCTCTTTCTCCGGGAACAGTACGGATCGGGATCAGTTTGACAAGGTACTTAGGGACGAGCTCAATCATGGGTGGATTGACAGGAATGAGGCTAATCGTTTGTTAGAAACATAACCTTTTTTAAGTTTAAAAAGTTTTAATGAGAAACTTCAAAAAAAGAAAAATTGTTCAAGTGGTCGACTGCCCAGTTCCTTTCACACGCGCACCATGCATTCAAAACGGAATTGATCTTTTGAGGTAAGGGTTTACACTTATGCCAGCAAATTTAGGTCTCATTTTTAAGTGACAATGATCTGTTCTTTGTCTGCGATGTTGATTTGCTTGTCAAGTTCAATACGTTACAGCGTATCAGAATGCATGCTTCGGCGGATCAAGCCTACTTCCCAGTCTTCTTTTCTCAGTATCAAAAGTCAAGCGGATTGAATGAGATAACCGAAAATGATGGTTTTTGGCGTTCTTTTTCTTATGGTATGGTTGCTATGCGAAAGGTAAATTGTCGTTAATAATAATTTTACGTCAATTTCAACTCAGAGTGAGTACGAAAAAACTGACAAGTTTGATTTGACAATAAATGGTTGGGGAGGCGAAGATCTTAAATTTTTCGAAACATGTGTCAATTATAAGGTAAAACAAAGCTGTCACAAGTCATTTTCTACTTCACTTTTAGATTAAAATATGCCGCTCAAATGAACCTGGCCTATTTCATCCGTGGCATGAAAAATCCTGTTCAGCTGAGTTATCACAAAAGCAACGAATCGACTGTACCAATACGAGATACAGTCACATAGAGTCAACCAAGAGCCTGTCTTCAAAGTTTGTGTAAAAGTTCAGTCATTTTACTATCGAAACACTGCCGGAATAAACTAGCCTGTCAAATAATGTCTAACAATCAAACTCAAATGGAAGTTTTATTAGCTGCAAAAGGTATTTTCCGTATCACAGTTGTATTTTTATCAGTTTTTACTTGAACATGCACATAACCGAGATTTTTCATCATTTTTTGACAACTTTGAAACTGTTGGACGCGGTCAAGATCGGCGAAATCAATTTCCTCGCGCCACCTCAACGCGACTTGGGTTGGGTTTTTGTTGGTTGAAAACCGATTGCCATTGGCGCCGTTATTATCAAGCTTGAGTTGGCTCTCAACCCACTGCCTGATATTTTGCTCGAATTTCATGTCGACAAAATCGAATATTTGCTCAGCATACTGAATCGAATTCATAGCCACATCCTCGTAACGAATTAAAAGTACTCGTTTTTTGTCAAGTTTCCTCCACTCATTCAGCATTCGGTTTACATTAGAACACATCAAGTCAATGTCTTGAAACAGCTGTTTGCGACTCCGCGTGCTGAATTTGGTCCGTTTTTCGTCCAAGAAAATCTTTGCACGACTATTGAAAACGCCACGCGGATCACGAACCAGGAAAATTGTGTAGACATCAAGATCATTTGATAAATGATTCAGGTCAGTCAAATGTGGAAAGCGAATCGTCTTGATGACGGGCACTTTGGTGCGGCAGACTTGGCTGGCGCGTTTGACGTTGATAGCTGGACAACGATGGGAACACTGCTGCGTGTCGTACTTCTGCTTTAATTCGGGGTTTAGAAAGGGTTTTTATCTCGATTCATCATGAAAAGCATCATTATCGTCAGACCCCTAACAGATAGCAAAACGGCGGTTGACAAAGACGTCGCGATTTTCGCCTGAAAACAAAGTTGCCTTGATTAACCATGCGCTGACTTTGACTGGCGGCCCTGGTTAATGTTACGTTGCGAAAGTGACAGTGTAGCTTTTCACTGAGCAAAAGCCTTTTGTCCAGAATCATGTCGGCCGCGTCATTGTGCAGTGGCTCGAATTGATAAAAAGCCTGAGAGTGAAGATTGAACAACTCGCCAAGAAAAGTCGATCCCGATCGCATAAAGGTAGTGATGACGATTGCCTTCTGTTTCTGTGGTCGCGTAATTTTGAAGACATACGTCGTCTGTGTGCCAAATAACTGGCCTCGAACGTCGTAGAATATCTCGGCGAATAATATGATGCCAATGATGAAGCCGATTAAAAAATAGGACATTTTCATTTCTCTATATAATTTGGCCTTCAGTATAGTCTAAACACACTTGTCACGCCTTGGGTTTTGATTCATACAGACGAGTACAGCGCTATGCGTCACTAACTCGACTTACACTAATTAGATTACACAATCGATTAAACTTAAAACGTTCAAGTTTTCGGAAAGTGTGAGATAAAAAAAACGTGAAGTTACGAACTCGATACACAAGTCTCACTTTTCTTTTTGTCTTTCCCATTGTCTACAGTTCAATTTTTAATGGATGATGCAGCATAGATGATTCACATTATGTCAAATCGACATTATGTCGGCGAGATTTGCGTTTCCAAACAGTTGCCAATAAAACTTCGACCTAAACGTTCGACCTAACTCGTAGATTCCGTTTTGAGTACATACGCAGGCGAAAAAAAATTTATGCTGAGCTGACAATGCAAATTGCATTATGTGGTGCAATTCAGTTGAGCATACTCTAGTATATGCTGGAAATGATATTGTGTTACCAAACTGCAAGATAAACACTTATTTAACACAGATTCGAACGTTTTTGAGTTAATTAACTGCCGTCTAATCGACGCGTTTTGCAAAGTGCGCTCATTGCCAATTATGAATGCATTACGTGTGGGGGATCGTCGTTCTTAAACTGGGGTGAAAGCCACTTGATTCAATCTTGACAAGCGTCTCTTAGCAAGTCAATTCTTAGTGATGAACTGACTGAAAAGGCCAAAAATAAATTGATAGTATTAATCCTTATACGGCACATCCCTTCGTATCAGGCATGAACACCCTAGGGCGCGGTCATTTGCATGGCAATCTGTGTGTCTTTCGTCTCTTAGATACTTTTCTGCTTTCCTCCACCACCACCCTCTTTTCTAGCTTATATGATCAGCACGGAGCCGAGGGGACAGGCGGCATTCCAGCATCGATAAAAAATTATTGTATGATCATCTTGAACCGGATTGAATTGAACTAGAAACAGAGACTGCGCCGACAAGCAGCAGGGGTTAAGGATTAAGGATTAAAGAGAAGCAAAATGAAGCACTGTCTCCTCTTGATGATGATGGGGTTGGTGGCACACGCTGAACGCCATATTTTAACGTGTTGCAGATTTGCCAAGTTCAATGAACGAAACTATGAGGTCAGAATTGCTTAGCGGCACTTATCGCGCTTCTTAATTTTTTCGTGAGCATGTCGGTCTTTTTTTGTAAGCTACGGCCAAATAACACTTGATACTCAGCGTACTGGCTCGATGTATTTGGGCGGTGAAAATGGCACGGAAGTGCCAATGTACTCGTCAGTCGGCACAGAAGACAATGGCGGTAACATGGTTTCCGTGAACTGGAATACAGCCGAAGATGATGAAGGCAACTTAGTTGCATGGCCAAGTGTCAATGAGGCAAAAATGGAGGATATTGGTAAGAACGAACGGTAATCTGTGCATAATGCACAATTTGAAAGTTCGTGTCAAACACAACTAACACAACTTCGACTAGGGAGTGGATCACCAATGATGATAATGGAAGAAATAGGCGTGGCCCAAGAACGCAGGCCGACTTCTGGTGGACTCAAATGCCCCGATGAATTATCATTTCATGATGTCAATAAAGTAGCTAAAGAATGGATCTGTGATGAGACCAAAATTGAGGGTAAGCCTTCTTTAACTTTTAATGAACTGGCGACCCACTCGACATGAACTTGACACTTAACTAACAGAATGCACCGACAAACTTGAAACATGTCCTTCCGCCGCCGTCCAAAACAGATGTCAAACATTAGCCAAGATTTGTTGTGCCACCTGCAAAGTGTACTTTGCCAACAAGACGGCCGAGATTGAGTTGGAACGTGAAATGGCAGCAACGAACTCTTTTTCAATTGGCTCATCAATGACAATGAAGCCTGCTTCCCCAGAACGCCAAGCCACCATAAATGGTGGTGCATTGGCCGATGACTTTGTACTGGCGGTTGAAAGTGAAAACGAAACGGAAACAGGTAACTATAACACTCTTGACTACGTGTTTGACTATCATGTGTCACTAAGCAAGTATTCGACCTTAACTTTAACTTTTAAAGAAACTGAAACTGCTGATGAAGAAGTAACTGTTGAGGAATCCGCTGAGACGACCGAAACTGAAGAAGAGGCAGCTGAAAGTGAGCAGGCTGAGCCAGAACCCGAACCAGAAGCAGAATCAAGCAGCGCTTTGTTTGGGACAAGCATTTGTCTATTACTGTTATTTGTGTAAATAATTTAAGTTCTAAAATGTCAGAATAACGACAGCGCAGAAAGTACAATGAAAAGCTCTGTCTTCAATAAACTCAATATCTATACACACACACATCGAGAGTAAGTGGTTTTAAGCCCGTTGCAGTTCTAAGCAAACGTTTTCATCCAGCCACATAGCAAAATAAAAATTGATTAATTTTTCAATGGCGGTTCGACCACGACCATATAAAACGTCGGAGTGATTGTTGACTGTGTCCTCACTTTGAAGTTTTTAAAAAAGAAGACAATGCAATTTACACGCCTTCTCATGTCGTTGATGTTTGCCTACTTGATCGCTGACACCAGCGCTCAGGTTACTTGTTCATCATTAACTGAGCATGTTTAGTCAATTTTTAGCCAACTGAAACAACCGATGATGTCACGCTGGTTCGCGACCGTCGCGGCGCCGTCGAGGACTACATTGAGCAAATGCGTGAGCGTATGTCGGGCCTCTATGACAACTACAACTAAGCCATCTGCTTATACTCCGTACTTATCACATTTTTTTTGGAAAAATTGAAACCCCAATAAATTTTTCTTCGTGCGTAGTCGATCTTGCTGTAGCTAGCTAACGTCATGTTCAATTAAAATCAGTAGTCCGGATGTAGTTTATCCTTCGGATTTTATGGTTCGGAGATTATGGACGTGTGTCGTATGTTGTGTGAACGTGACCTCGTAAAATGATTGGACCCGCACTCGCTTAGCGCGATTTGTCGTATTTACCTTTCCTCTTTGTTAGACTGTGGTCTAAAACTCAGAGTTTGTACAATACAATTTTTACTCACAGTTCATAATCTTGAGAGAGGCACAGGTGATCGGGAAAAAGTATACCACCCGTGATTGAGATGGCTGAGAACAATGAAGATGCCTTGACCGACCATTATGCAAATTTTTTGAGGTTTGTATGCGGAAATTGTGTATTATTCATGTTTTATACAAGGTTTATGAATCATAAATTATGATGTTAAATTAGTAGTACGGTGCAACGCGGCGCAGTCTATCAACAGTGTATAATTAAAACAGTAAAACACAAAATATGGATTTGCAACAGCGTTAAATCAGACAAGTACCCGTCATATTGCTTGACGTAAAGTAATTAAAACTGGTAGTAGTTAGTTTTAACGACCCAAAATAGTGATCTCGCATAGAGCTTGATTAATTGTGTTATTAAAATCAGTTTTCCCTCGAAAGTTGCGTACATGCAACAGATTTTTAAGATACCAAACTTTACAAACTGAGCTCAAATTCGTCGTCGGATTCAAAATGCGTTAATACTGGAACTTATCATTTCTTGGGTTCTCAGGATCTTAGACTCACTTTTTTATGCTCCCGTGTTACTTTAAAAAATAACAAGCTTTCAGTGACATATACCAATGTGGTTCGCCGAGCAATTTGACCAACTTGACGATGTTGACGAGTGATGATGTGGTTGACGAGTCAAATATTGCATCGCCGATAGCGGATAATTCCGATCGAGACCGCCGACTTGGCTCTGAGCTGAACGAGTGGCAACGCACTATGCCCAATCTAGCTGAAAAGTTTTACAGCAATGAGCAATTCATCGAGCTGGTAGTTCCACGGCATGAACATCGAGCCGCAATGGAAAGCATCATGACAAAGCCAGATCAGGCGAATTCAAAGGTAAATGTCATTATCCTTTTGCAAATCCACCACTTCTTTGTTAGCCCACTCTGTTTGCAAAAGCACAAACACCAGTTCAATTTGGTTTCCATAAAATCAACCAGAAAAGCGCCGACAAATTCACGGTCAGAATTACACTGAACTGTGGGACGCTTAAAGTTAATGAACTGATTGCCTGTGAGGATCACAGAAATAAAGAAAAACATAAGAAGCTGCCAAATGAGTTGCGCAGCAAGGGCTTTTTCGTTATACAGAACACCACGACGAATGAAGTGGTCAGTATTGACAATCAAAGCAGTTTTGATGTTTCAGCTGCTGATATTGAAGGCAACAAGGCTGATCGGCTGTTCAGGAAAAGTGTAAAGTTAATTGAAGTTAGACTCAAGTCCGCCGTTAAAACTACATTTAACGGCCATAGACAGATTGTATAGACTATAATATTTGACTATGACTTAAAGCACTCTCACATAGCATTTTCTTTGTCTGTTTCAGTGGCTGCTTGCGCAAGACACACAAAGGAAGTACTACCCAAAACATCAATCCAAAGAGCGACCTGGAACTTGTCATTGAAACCGAAGCCTATGGCGGTCAAACTTGTCTGTCAAAGCACTCCTACTCAGTGCCGCTTCGACTTTTGGCTAACCCTGGTCGCGATTGTCCTGAAGTTTCATTGAAGCGAGCTGGTAAAGCGTTCACATGCGAACAAACAGACAAAGTCGGCCAGCTGATCAGTGAAGTGCTTAACCCCAAACAAGACATTATCAGCCAGTTCAACAATGAAAATTTTACCGAGTTTAGGCAAGGTCAGTTTTGTTCACATTTTGTTTATTTTAAAGTGTTTTCACGGTGCACCGCGGTGTTTTTACAGTAGTGTGTTTTAGAAATGACCCAAAGACTACACAATATGATCGAAGTCGAGGCGCAGCTGTTTCTGGGTCGAAAGAAACAACGACAGACACCGGGTCTGCACTGAGTGCCGTTTTAAAGTCTTTTAAAACTTCTTGTCTTAGTGAAAATTGCTGTACCTATTCTGACACCGTTCAAGCCCCTTTCATTGTAAAATAAATCCAATCCCACGTTAAACTCATCAACTGTTTTTTCCTTGCTTTACAACGAGCAAATAAAACGTTTCAAACCCACCATTTTTCAAGGCGGATGGGAAAAGGGAAAGTTGAGACTTTTGACTTGTTGAACTTCTAAATGGGCAAGTCGAAGAAGTCAGAGAAAAGGGCAACGGCACGGGAGAAGCATAAGCAACGTAAGAACAAAAATAACGACGATGATGATGATGACCCGGAGTTGGAGTTGCAGCTGGCATCGTCAAACTTAACACTGCGGACAATCACAGGCGATGGGAACTGTCTGTTTCGTGCCATCTCGGATCAAATGACGGGGACCGAGAAAAACCATGCGAAGCTGAGGCGCGAAGCGGTTGAGTATGTCAAATCAAATCGCGATGATTTCGCCCCCTTCATCGAAGACTCGTTTGACGATTTCGTCGCTAATCTAAACACTGGCGGCGAGTTCGCTGGTAATGAGGCGATTGTGGCCTTGGCCAGAGTCCATCAAGTCAAAATCATCATCCATCAAGCTAAGCAACCCGTTTGGAGTGTCGATGGCGCCAGTGGAGCATCGCAACGACAGCTCCACATTGCTTATCACGATTGGGAGCACTATTCGTCAGTAAGGCGAACGGGTGACGAATCGAATGAGCCCGCATGGTTAGTGGCTGGCACCAAAGAGGTGACCGATGTCGCGGATGTCCATGTGAGTATTGAAGACGAGCCCGAGCCTCAGCAACCGGTCAAATCGAAAAGGGCGTTGACGGCGAAACAGAAGAAGATGCGACGAAAAAAAGAAGCAATGGCGAGGAAGCGAACGGGCGGCGCAACGACAACTCAGCCCAATGATGAGAAGGTCGAGCTGTCGCTAAACTTAGAACAATTAACTATTTAGAAGTAACTGCACTGACACGTATGCTAATCACTTGTTCGATCGAAAAAATATAATTATGTGTCTCTCGACCCGTGTAAGTTCGTGCTTCAAGTCGCCTTTTCTTTGCATAATAGTGCCATAACCGGAGAAAATAAAGAGAGAGAGTGAAAGATGAAAGAACTGATGTCATGTTGTTTCAATCCGCGAAAATTTATAAGATATAGAGTTGTTAATGTTTTACTTTACCTTTGTTTGCAAAGTTTAAGTTTTTTCAACCGACCAGAAGTCAACGACGCCGTCGTAATGCCGTCTCAATACCAAGTATTGAGCTCCAATTCCCAACCATTCAACGCGTGCCCGTCCCATCAATCACAGATGATACCCCGTCAAAACGCGATTTGCCGCTTTATATCAAGCAATTGGGCCAGCAGTTGAGATGATCTTTTTTACGCAAATATATTTGACCATAAATAAACTACAGTATGATTGTATAAGTCGATATGTTTGGAAGACCGTCCACTCAAGAAAAACACTTGATACGGCATTAGCCCAGAAAATCAGGAAGAGAGATTGAATCTAGACGAAAACATTCTGATCTCAATCGGCGCGCGATTTCACCTGGCTAAGCCCTAGTCTACCATGACTCCAACTCCAAAATGTTTATTTTTGTTTTCTGCAGATGGGCAAATCCATCAAGCATGTGACGGCACTTATATTTTTTGTGAAAATAGGAACTTTCTTTTTGAGTGGTACGTAGTAGGTGACTTCTAACTAACTAACTACTATTGATGGTAAACTCTGAAATCACATCAAATAAAGACGCTCAAAAGATAATCCTCATCGGCGGTGGTCAATCATATCGCTCCAACGCGTCTAAGTTCTAGTTCCGTTCCGTTTCGCCCGAGTGCGCAATACAAGCACACACGCAAAATAGTATTTGAGCACTTGCATTTCGTGTGTTCGCGCGCGCGAAAAAAGAATGAAGGAGCATTTGAGCTGTGTGCATAAACATGCCTCGGGGCCAGGGTTGATTTGCAACGATCTCGCCACTCTCGCTACCTCTTCTCCGTCTCCACTCCGCTCTCTACCCTAGCTATGCTATCCACCTTCACTTCATGGAGGAGTAAGAAAGCTTGATTTCGAAAAAAAGAGATTTTTCACGAAAAAAGGGAGCACGCAGCGACAATCAAAACTGAGACGAAACTCTAGCCACGTCTAACGGCAAAGAAAACCAACAACATAGCACCATGTAAGAGACATAGAGCAACAGCATCGATAGCCTATGGATTTCAGCGATGAATCAGCATCGAACATTTAAACTCAACTTAATTGCCTTCAGACTCTCGCACTGAAAAACAGAAACGGCGACGACAGTAGGACAAACATAACACGATCACACGGTGATAATATGGGCGAGCTAAAATGCGAAACTTGCCAGGGCAAAACCTGTCAGGTCTCGTTTGCACTTGACTACTTGCTCGAGGCGCATCGGACCGGTGTCACAGATGCACTTGAATGGGCGAATAAAACAAGAGAGAGCGCCTTTGAGGCGGAGGGATTATCGGTGGATGAACTCGACACATTTGACGATCTACTTAGTAGTGATGAGGCTGACGAAAGGAAATTGGGTTGGAATGTTAACATTTCGATTAAAAGTATAGCGTGAGAGCGAATCACCTTAGCATAAACCGCAACTGTCAACTTTGAATAACCCTCGAAAGCATGGAAACCAGTTACAACTTCTCCGCCATCGCCAATGGCAAAACCTCGAGTAATAATAATGCAAACAATAACTCTGTAAATGATGACGACGAAGAAGTGCTTGCTCTTCCGAGTTTGGAGCAAAAGTTTGATCCGATGATGGACTCGGGTGATTCAGATTTGCCTGATTTGGAAGAACTGCCTGCCCCGGGCGGTACAATCGAGGTGAGCTTGACGCTCTTAGCATTATACAAAATAGCTATGAACCACTTGACAGAAATTAACGCTTTTGAAGGAAAAATCTCGTCGACCTGGCCTGCGAAAACGTCGCGCCAAGAACGAAAGTGATGATGAGATGGATGATGACATGGACGTGAAAACGGACCTGTTGATGGATGACGAAGAAATTAAAGAGGATAAAGACGAAGAGTTTGTTCTCGAACCATTAGACGCAAGGTATCTACCGCGGGTCCAATTCTCGCAGCCTGTACTTTACTGGCTTTCCATATTTTCGGGGCGAAATAAAAAATGAAGCCATTTCGCACTTTCATTTTGCAATTTTCAGTCAGGAGAGCAAAAACGATCCAGATGACGAGATCAGTGAGGAGGAGTTGAAGGCCAAAGATCGCGAGATTCAAATCGTTTACGCGTCTGGTGCGCCGAAACCGTGCAAATATTGTGACAAGAAATTCCGCAGTTTAGGTAAATTACTATCAAGCGCGATGGCGTCGACATTTTATCTTTTACTTTTCAGCTCAATTGGCCCAGCACGAACGATGCCATACGGGTGAGAAGCCCTTCGTCTGTAAGCACTGCTCGAAATCATTCCGACAGAAGGCGCACTTGACAACGCATTTACGAATTCACACGGGGGAGCGTCCGTTCACGTGTAAACTGTGTGGCAAGGGTTTCATTCAATCGCAGCATTTGAAGAATCACAAGGCGCCTGGTTGAGATAATTGTTAGTTTTGATCAAAATAGCTTTAAAAGATAGCGCTGTTACTCAACCATGCCAAATAGCGTTTGCATACGGGCGAGAAGCCATTCCAGTGTAAAGTGTGCCACAAATTCTTCTCACAAATTTCAAATCTTCGTCATCACGAGCGCTCCCATCGCAAGAATGCGGCGCGTCAAGCGGCCATGCTTGCCCAAGACGGCGAGAGTGAATAAGAGATCAAAAACAGACCTGTTTATTTAAACCGAAATCAAAAATCAACTGCAAAGTGGTAACATTGTTTTTCCATTTTCAGAACTTAGAAAATGGGAGAATATAAATGTGATGCCTGCTCAAAATCATTCGAATACGACGAGGTGCTCGCCGCTCACAAAACTGGCCATCAGAAAGCCAATGCATACTTGTTTCAATTTTATGTTGACAAGATCAAGCCAACCGAGATCCGCGTCATCCGTCGCAAGAGGAAATCAAAGAAACGCGCCACTGATGAAATGCCCGTCTTGCAGGCGATTGAACCTGCCGGCAAGGGGCCCGGATCGCGAAAGCCAAAGCGACTTGGCAAGCGACCATTACCGTCTATACGCAGTCCAAAAGCTGTCAAATCGGGTCGAACGCGTCCCCATACTTTGGAACCGGCAAATATATCGCCACCGGAAAACAAAAGGCCAAAACTCTTGTTAAATGAGCCTGAGCCGCGCGAGGGTGTTCCGGTAAGTTCAACATGGTTAGGAATTCGGTCTGACGTGATGTTTCAGGAGTACGAGATTAAACTAATGGAGTGTCAAAATAAGCGTAAAGCTGAGAAACGCGAAATGATGGGCCTGC
>SCLD01023585.1:0-18133 GCA_004367895.1 Oikopleura longicauda
AAATAACGATAGCCGAATACGAGAAAAAAATAATAACTATGAAAATAATTCCAAAGATACAAAATCTGTTTCGTCTCCCCGAAAATCAATTACAGGTATGAAATTATCACAAATGCTTTAAATCGCGCGATCGCCCTAACTATGGATTTGTTTAGAACTTGGTGAAGTCGATTGGGCTGATCTTATGGCTGAAGAAGAGGAAGAAGTTAAAAAACCTTCGACGGCTCGAAAACAATCTTGGACACCGGAATCTCATGATTCATACAAAAAGACAAGAAATCGCGATGATAGGGATCGCAACGTTGATGGTCGCGAGAGTCGTGACAGTCGCGAAAACGAAGAACGAAAAGCCATTTCGGTTATTCGTATAAATCCCAATGAAATGTCTCGCCTACGCAAAGATTCAGAAAAATATGCTGACAATCATTCTGATAACGAATCATATGGAAGTCATCCAAGAGGAAATCGTTCAAGAGATAATTATGGTCATTCCCGTGGTGATGGTTACCGACCACGTGGTGGTGGTCGAGGTGACTACCGTGGCCGGAAAACATCTTACGATCCTGATTACGACAGATCCGTAGCATTTCGTAGGCGGGATGACAACCAACGAGAAGTCACCATTGGTGGCGACAGAGTTGGTGAAAGACCACGTGACAATAAATATGGAAATATGTCACTGTTAATCAAACAATTGAAAAAGTCTTATTTGGGATGTAGTGCACCACCAAGCACGCACGAAAATCGACACAAAAAAGAATGCTTGGCACTTTTTCGTGAATATACTTTAAATGATCCAGAAAGTATTTTATCTTCAAAACTTGATCCGAGCTCACCAGAAAAAATTGAAGCTGCTGTAAGTACCAGGTCCGACTTGGATATTTTAGTACAAAATTTAAGCCATAATGGCACCATTCTCAGGTCATAATCATCGCTACAGATACAAGAGCCAAGAATTTGACTGAGGGTGGTACCCTTATAACTTTAATGCTCGGTTATGTTCGGACCGGCCACTTTCGACTAAAAAACAATTTCAGTTCTGGTCTGGGGTATTTCACAAAGAAGTCGAGCTGTATCGTCGTCTGCTTCAAAACTGCCCCGAAACAGACGCAAGTCCAATTTCTGCCAAATTCAACGATATGTTACACGATGCAATAAGCTTTTACGAAAACCTTATTACAAACCTCGAAAAATATTTTGATTTCAATTTCAGATTCTATGCTACCGAAGGTAACTTTTTTTCTCTTACGTAATCTCAATTACGTAATACTCATTCACTTATTCATATCACCCTGTTTTTTTACGTCATTTCTGTTACGTAATTAGTATTACGTAATTGCTATTGAAATTATAACGTAATTTAGGTGTCCGTCATGCCCAACACAGAAAAGTCAAAGTGTGTCTTTATCTTTGCCAATTATTTTACCTTCACATGGGTGATTTGGCTCGATATATTGACAATAACAATAAGAAAAGCCCTGAAAACAAATCCAGAAGTGGAAAATTTGCGCGTGATTATTATCAAACAGCAAAAGATCTGGATCCGCGTCATGGGAAACCTCATTTCAATCTTGGAATACTCGCATCAGAACAGCAAAGACATTTTGAAGCAATTATTCATTTCATAAGAGCTGCCAGTGTCGATAAAGCTGGTGGGAGCTCAGGTCAGGTTCATTTTTTCGAGAAAAACGCCCGGACAAAGTGATGATAAGACTTTTGAGTTCTGGAGCAGACTGAGATTTTTCATATGACCCCATTCGATATGAGTCGTTTTTCCCTATCCGTGAATCGTGGACAAAAAATCCACATTTACATTTCAATTCTAATATAAAGACCTCTTTCAGGTCTACAAAATTGCACAAATGATTTAAATAAGTGCTAGTAGTAATGGAAAAAACTACAAGGATAATTAGCAAAGTTACTAGAAAAACCGATATTGTCGATCTGACAGACAATTATGGTTCGTGCAAAAAGTCTTCCATAATCTAACAGTAGTATAATGTCTCCTGTCTGCTCATCACTAAACCCGCCATCTAGCGGATGCATCTATAAAGAGCAATTTTCTAATGTGCAACTTTCTTATGTGCAACTTTCTAATGTGCAACTTTCAGTGCAAGATAAACCATGCTACTCACGGGTTTCGAACTCGGAACCTATTGCATACAACACCTTTACCTTTACCACTAAACTAAACAACCTTATCATTTCATACAACACGTTCTGGGTTTTATATCAATCTTGGAGTGCAACTTAGACAACTTGCACTCCAAGATTCACTTCAAAGTGCAAGATAATTATTGCTTCTCACAGAATTGAACCCGGGGCCTTTTGATTACAAAGACAATGCATTTACGACTGAACTAAACAATGCAGTCATTCTAAAGAATTTGTCATTGGTTTAATATCAACTCAAATTGCAAACAAGTTATCTTCAATATGTAAGCGCGCCCTCTTGAATTCTTGGAAGAAATTTTGGAAGCAACTTTCTGGAGAACTCATGGAAGAAATCTTGTGGAAGAAGTTTGCTTGACGAAACATTCACGGTTCTATGTGCAAGAATGATAACTTGCACCCTGCGCATCTTTCAAGAGGAATCATTCAAGAAATTCATGCACTCTTGCAGAACACATCAACAAATATAAAATACAACAATATAATCAGTTAAAACACGTGACGTTTATTTCGTAACAAATAAGACCTAATGAATTTATTTTTGGCCCTTTGAACGTTTCTTTGTTGAATTTTCTTCATTGGGGGCTTGACGTTTTGGCTTTGGCTTGACGCCCGCTTCATCAAGTTTTGGTTCATCGTCATCGTTGTCACCTTCGGACAAGCATTCTTCAACTGAAAACTTTTTATGTGTCAAACAAATGAATAATATAAACCTTGGGTGAATTTCAATTTGTTGAATCTTTTTGAAATTTTCAGTGGTTTGTTTTTTGAAATCAGATTCATCATCATCTTAAAAATTCTTATTTTCAATCAATGTAATTTTTATTTTACCATAAGATTTTCTTTGGTAATGTACCCTTCAATAAAAGATATCCTATCTGGGTTATTATACACCCTTACGAAGAAATTTCCTCTATGTGGGAAAGAATTTGATTTCCACAGCACCATCAGTTTTTCAACCTGATCTACCATTCTTAATTCAGATAAATCAATACAATGTAACTAATAGCCAAATCAATAAAAACAAGCATGTAGAAAATATAGGAATCAATCAAGCAAATCAAATATCGATTCATTTCGACAGAAAAAATGTCGCAAATCAATTTGGAATTCTTTGGTTTTCCAACCTAAATTCAAAACGACTCATGACGGTTGAGAAAATAAAAACCCTAATAATTTTGTTTCCTAAATTAAATTGCGCTGGTGCAACTATTCTCGTTTGTCGGTCGGTGGAGTAACCAACTCCATGTCGGATGTGTCACATTGATCGCCTGGTAGTTTGAGCTCAGCCAAATCGGTCACTTCAGCTCCATAAACCTATAAGCAAGACTTCATTCAACAATCTAGTAAAATAAAGTTTAACTTACAACACGAGTTCCATCTGCCTTTTCAACTTTGAAATAGGTTATAAACCGATCTCCTTGTGGGTAAATTTTGCAACTAATCACCTTGAACATTTTGTTATTTGAATCACACATTTTCAAGATTTTATAATAATTTGTGGTGGCGTTCAAGAGTTTATCTTTTGAGCTCGCTCGAGACACCGGCGGTATTGAGCCCCTTTTTCCAATTTCTATATTAAGTCCGACGCACTCAAGATAGGAATAAATTGCACCACATACTCAAAAGTTGCACCGTGCAAGATTCTATAATGGTCTACTACGACATACAGCTGTGATGTCTGGTAGACGGTCAGATGATAGGCACATATTTTTAACCAACGCCTCTGATGTCATAGACACCTGTCGACGAGACTAGCTGTGAAGATAAATCTAGCTTATATGAAGATTAAAATAATTTAGAACATACTTTCTATACTATATAGTCTATCGACCTCTGCTTGAAAATTCTCAATTCAAGTAGTGACGTAATCAATAAAACATCGGGTTGAATTTTTTCGAATTTTATTTGCAATACAACTAAACTGTCACTCTACTTTGAATTATTTTGAATTTACCCAAAACGATTCTTAAGCCTAATCTCAACCTTCCATCATGAGCTTGTAGAGAATTTCTTTTGTTCAGCTACCCTTTAAGTTTAAGTGTTAGCAAATTAAGTTTGACCAGTTAAAATGAATCATCATGAATGGATCATCAATATATTGTTAAGATAATTAAAAGAAGACAATTGATTTAAAATATTACATTTATTCAATTTAAGTGTAGGAATTCACAATAGTGTGCAGAAATTTATTTTTCAAATTGAAAGTGAAATTGAATCGCACCGACCTTTCGCTGATCTTGAGTGATATCATGCTGCTTAATCGCATCGTTATACGCCTCACCAAGTATGTAGTTGACGCTTAATTCATCCGGCTCAAAAAATATTTCGCCGATTGGATTAAGCCAAATTATTTCCGCCCATTTGACACAATCCGATCGATCAATTACTTTCATGTTCCATCCATCACTCACAGCAAATGTACAACTAATTGTTACGTTGCAACTATTTTTGATTGTCATTAACTTGCCAATCTCCAATAAAATCGCTCGTATATCAAAATCCAATGATTCACGATTCGCAATGTTGATTTTTACCAAATCTTTACGTTTTCCCTTAATCAATATGAGTCACTTTTCTTAGTTTTTCATAATATGACCATCTCACCTGTGCAAAGCTTAAGTTATTCATTCTGTTCAATTGTTCTCTTGCAATATTGATCATGTCTTCCGGTAGATAATCAGAAATTTCACCGATTATTCGAGCGTTATAACTGTCGATATAATCTTTTAGCCTGATTAATTCGGATTCAGAGAATCCCATTTTTACGAATCCGAAATTTCGAAAATTGTATTCTACAAAAATATAATAAGGATAAGAGCTATCTTGTTCAGATATTGAGGTCGCCACTGCGTCGGTTTTATAAATTGAGAGGTTAAAAATTAAGTTGCACCTATCAAAACTTGCACAGATAGAAACATGCACTCAAAATATACCGCAGATAAATTTTCAAAATTTTCGCGTAAACTTTCATCCAATAAGATGGTTTGACGCCTACGCAGACGACTATTTAAACCGATAAGAAAGATACAATTAGCCAGTGATGCTCAGGTATAGAGAATTAAAAGTCGATTTCCCAGATATCTGGAGGGTTTTCATTAGTGGGTGTTCGGCGGCCGGTAAAACTTACTTTGCAAAACAACTGATTGAATCCGGATTTTTAAAATTTAAACGTATTTATTATTTCCATCCAGATTTTCATGAGATCTGTCCGATTGACTGGGGTCGTTCAGATATGATATTTGTTCCCGGATGTCCTCAAATGGAGGATCTTCTAAATATTCCCGAGGGTACATGTATCATATTGGATGATCTTTTTGCTGAATGTAAAGATTCAAAAACGATTGATTATCTTTTCCGAGTTCTTTCGAGTAAACGTAAATTACATGTTTTGATTATGACCCAACGTTATTTTTCAAATGGATCATATACTCTTAATATACGAAATTCATGCAATATCCATGTTTTAATGCGTAACGCAGACGAATTAAGTAACACTCGAGCCGCCCGATCAATGAATTTAAAATCAGAAGTAGCACTTGCCAACGAACATAACCAACTCATACTCTATCCGTATATCTTTA
Source organism: Oikopleura longicauda (assembly GCA_004367895.1). Taxonomy (NCBI): domain Eukaryota; kingdom Metazoa; phylum Chordata; class Appendicularia; order Copelata; family Oikopleuridae; genus Oikopleura; species Oikopleura longicauda. Next base: position 5,757 of record SCLD01023585.1, read on the forward strand.
TTAACAAATCCAATCAAGCACGGGTCAGTGGGCTCCAAGTCTTTACTGATATATTTTCTAAGTGTAAAAAAGTTGTAATGAAGAATACAATTTGGTTTTTAATATCGGAACGAGACTTTTATCAGAAATTTCAAAAAATTGACTCGACCACTGCAGTGACACGACCACTGATAAACGAAGATGGTGACGCGAACTCGGAGAAAGGCCTACACGCCACTGAAAACGAATGTGAATCAATCCCAACAGCAACAACAATCAAACAGAAGCGGTCAGGAAGTGAACCAGTCAAAACAACCAAACGTAACTTTGAAAGACGCGTTCGACAGGTTATACGAAGATATCGAAAGCGCACCGTCGTTTAGCGCTAAAATTGAAGCTTATTTACGAAACAATGCTGTACATAGTCGTCATCGCCGAATTGTAAAGAAAACTTTCCCACGTCGTAAAATAATTGCAAGATATCCTTTTGAAATATTTATGGCTGATCTTCTAGAATATCCTCAATATAAAAATGTTAATAGAAATTATGTATACGCTTTGATCATAATTGACTGCTTCACAAAAAAGGTTTGGGCTGTTCCAATGAAACGTAAAAGTTCGGAATATACAGCACAAGCCTTTGAATCTGTTTTTCGAGATTTCGATCAATTTCCAATACACGTGATCACTGACAGAGGCTTGGAATTTTACAATAGCGAAGTTCAAAAAGTTTTCCAAAACTATGGAATCAACCATTACTCGACACCTACTCGTACAAAATGGAAGGCCTCGATGGCAGAACGTGTTATCCGTACACTTAAATCACGTCTCGAAAAATACTTTGTCAAATTTAAAACTCATCAATGGTATGATGTCTTACCACAAATTGTAACTGATTACAACCAAACACCACATTCAACACACGGACTTCCACCACAAGATGTCACACATGCAAATCGAGAGACTGTATATAAGAGATTGTACCCCGATTTATCTGTCAGAACTGTTTGTCGATTGAAAATTGGAGACAAAGTGAGAAAAATTATTGATAAAGAATTATTTGAGAAGGGGTATAAAGCGAGTTGGAGCGAGGCAATATTTACAATAACACGTGTTAAACAACAAAACGGGGTGTGTTGGTATTATCTGACTGACTTGAGTGGACAAAAACTCAAAGGTAAGGAAAAATTGCACTGAAAAAGTGCAGTTTATTTGGAGTGCAACTTTTAAGGAATTTGGTATTATTATCAATTGAATCTTGTATCACGTGACAATGTTGATCAATTTGAGACTGGACAACCCCAAAATGATAAATAACTGCATTCGGTTTGATCTTCCACCCATGTCCTTTCGTGACGGCCAAGTTGTGGCTGTTTCACAAATTCATATCAAATGGAAAACTCAACAAAAACATGCTCTTATAATTCTCACGTCAACCCTCATCGATAAATCAGCTTACAACCCTCATCAGCAACTGTTGCTTGTTTATGAAAAAAATAATAATTTCAATCTACACCGTACGCCTACGCGTCGCGAATACTATAAAATACAATGTATGGAGCTTGAATCGTCAGAATTTTATTTGTTTAATTACGATCAAAGAGAAATTGCAAAAATCGAGTCGATTTTTCTACAATTAGAAATACTTGATGAAAGGGTTCAGTCGGTCACTCAAAAAAAGAAATAAAGGTTCAAAATGGGGAACAAAATCAATCGAAAACGCCAAAGAAAATATGAAAGGAGCTGGAAACTTGGTCAACAGACGGCGAGAGATTGTGACTCGAGTTTTGCAAGAAAAATTGAAAAAATCCAAAAAGAAAAAATAAAAGTTTCCGCAGATTTTATAACTACATCCCTCAAGTGTTCTGCTAATTTTTTAGGATGCTTCGCAGAAGATCAATTAAAAAATCTTTCACTTACCAGTTTCCCCTGCTTTTTGATTGTTAACATTGACTCAACTCATATGGACGGATCTCATTGGATAGGAGTTGGAATTCTGAATGACACTCTTGAAATTTTCGACCCACTAGGATTTGATATTCTCAATTGGTCTCGCATACCATGTGGACTACTGGATTTTCTACATAATTTCTCTCGATCACGAAAAGTGAAAATTCTGCCCCGCATCCAATCGGATTCATCCACGCTTTGTGGGATTTTTACTATTTACTATGTCATCCGTCGTAAAACTGCATCATTTGATAATTGTTTAAAATGTTTTAATTTCGAGAACTTTGTCGTTAACGATGGGGTTGTCTGTAATTTTTTTAAATAAACATCTTTTTTAATATTTTACATGTTGAATTTTTTAAGATGAGTAACATGACGGATATGGATTTCAAAGTGACAAAAAAGATTTATCCCCGTACAAATAACGCTTCGGTATTGGAATTCATTTTTGAAGCGGATCCGAATTTGTTTATGCGTAAAAACAATATCCAAATATATGGTAAGATTGAAATTCCTGAAAACTGCTGTCCCGACAACGGGTTCGCCATGAAACTTTTTTCAATGATGACGGTTGAAGTTAATTCGCAACTTGTATCGACCAACCGAAACAAGTAAGATTTTTTGTCACGTGTCCATTTCACTTAAACATGTTAAGGAACGAATTTTTTCTGGCTGACTACATGTATAAAGTTGGAAATTATGATACCGATTATATAACAACTGCTTTTGCCAATGAAGGTTACACTGATGTGTATAATTTGGATGCACCCAGACTTTTCACCGAAACCGAATTGGTTGCTGAAAGACGTGAAAATTCTCATTGGTCTGCTGTCGATAAGAAATATACATTTCAATTTTGCATCACACCCAATGTGGGGTTTCTTGCCAATGAAGACTTATTGCTTAAAGATGCCGAGCTGAAATTATGTTTCGATCGTTCTGATATAAAACAAGTATTAATGTGTAAAGATGCTGAATGGACAGCTCTTGTTGCTGATGGTGTTATTGGCCAGCTTTCTATCAAAGACTGTTTTGCAGTAGTTGATTATGTAAGCTCTCCGAAATTGAGAACCTATTTTGACACAATTAATTACACCCCACTTCGATATGAGTATGAAGATTGTGAGGTATTTGTTAAATCAATTCCTCAAGGTGAAACAAACCTCCGTTTTGATAACCTTCGTGGTGGAAATATTCCATCGCATATATTTATTGGGTTTATTGAAACAGATGCACTTAATGGCAACCCTACACTTTCATCAACACGTTTTAGCCCTCATCATGTTGAATATATGAATATATCCTTGAATGGCAACAGTGTCAATGGATATCCACTGTCAATTGACCATAATTTTGCAGTTCAACCTCTGCAAAAATTCATTGATTGTACTAACCGATCATGTGATATAACTACCGGTAAAATGTTCACTCCAACTGAGTTTAAATTCAACTGGCTTTGGAGCCATTGCTTTCAAGCAGAAGCTGGAGCAACTGGATGGATTGGAGTGGACTGCAAACTTACTCAACCTTTTGCCGAATCAATGTCGATGGTGGCTTGGATCATAAGTCCAGCTGCTATTGCAATCGACAAGTTTAACCAAATTGAAAAAGTGAATTTGTAATTTTTTTCGAAAAGCTTAAATAAATTAAAATTGCACTATTTTAAGAGTTTATTTGCAATGAGGTTAAGTTGCACCGACACGATGGTTAAGTTGCGCCCAGTGTGTGTGTGAGTCTGTGTGCATATTTATTTGCACCAGAGATAATATTCGAGGCTCAATGGTTTATTTCGTAATCCATAGATTGAGCATAACAGGTGAAGCCATTACGTAGCCAGAATTCGCAAAACCTGCACCATATTCCATATCCAAAAAACAAAGTTCATGTGGTGTAACCGTACCAGAAACGGCAATTTCATCTATCCATTTTGAAAGTTGGGCTGGAGTGCCAAACGTTTTATGAATTGAGGCGGCCTGCTTCGGACAAAACATATATTTAAGCTTTTACAAAGTTTCACTTTTACCAAAACAAATCAATAAATCAATTGACTACTCATATGATTTGGAAACTTTACTCTGTTGTCTCTTTGCCAGGAACTCCATTAAAAGCTGTGAAAGAGGTACCAATATGAACATGCATCAGACCAGAGCCAAAGTGAATCATTCCGCCCATAACACTAGCAATCCATTTACCCAAATTTTTATTTGGTGCATCCTCATCGTCCTTGTCTCCACCCAACATAAGTGTAAAACGCACCGTCGCCCGTGGTTCAAGTTTCTCAAAATGCAACTTACCGACAATCGATATTTTTAAACGTTTGAAATGTGGTGAGAACTTACTTTTGGTGAGAAAATCTTATTTCCAATATTTGCAATAGCTGTCCCAGTCTCACGGATGGCTTTAATATCATCAGGGGGTAGGATCTGATCGATTTGTTGATCCGCTATATTCTTATAAGCAATCTTATAAATTCTTTCTAATTCTTCGCGTAACCACATTTTATTATATTATCAGACAAATTGATCTGTAGCGGTCAACTGAGCCGGCACGTGGTACAAAATAAAGCGTGAGCTATGAGAAGCGTTGATAAAAAGCATGGTTGAAAAGGCTAACATCGATCTTGCTAATGGAATAATTTATTCAAAGTATGTGTTGTGGAGACAAGAGTCAAAGTACTTTTCCATTACGCCGAATGGGTCTACAGGTGATGAGATCGTCTTGAACGTCATATTTTAAGAAAATATTATTGAGAGCCCTCTTTGAAATTTGATAATATGCCAAACGTCGTTGCTTGTTCAATTTGAATCCTCTATTTATGGTGTCTGGAGTGACGTTATCATAAAGACAACTCAGATAGTGTTCCAATCGTAGTCGTTGACCTTCACTATGACAAACACCTAAAAGATTATGTGGAAATAAGTTGCACATGTAAATGAAGATGCGCTGCATGCAGCAAGCAGGGGCAAGCAGGGGGAGGCAAGCAGGCAGGCAGGCAAGCAGCAATCAGCTATCTTTGGTCAACAAACTTATTTTCAAGTACAGTGTTAAAGTACACTGTAATGCTGCTGCTGCTGCTGTCGCCGCCGGCGGTCCTTCGCCTGTTTGTCACTGTGAAGCCTTTGCTTGCCTGCTTGCCAGACGCCCTGCTTGGGGGCGTCCAATTTTGATTGCTCTTACCTTTGTACGCCATTTTTCGCCGGTCACCATCGGCGTCATATGCACAGTACGTTTTAGGGCTCAATGCCACAAACTGCCCACGTCGAATAAGGAATTCATCTGAAAGTGTGATTCAAAAGGTATATATATATATATATATATGTGAGTAAAATTTTTCTATATGAGTGCAACTTAATCTTTAGATATGGGTGCAACTTAATCTTTAGATATGGGAGCAACTTAATATTATTCATATGGGTGCAACTTTCATGAAACATTGTTAAAATTTGAGGTTATGGCTTACCTTTGAGTTTTCCAGGTTTGCGGCGATCTTCAACTGTAGATGTAGTTACAAACCAATCCTTCCATGATCGTTCCCAAGAATCACGCATCTCCGGTCTAATCAGCGGATCAAAAATCGATCTAAACTGCTCTTCTTTTGTCGCACCTTCACCTGGATCTGGATTTGACTTGCTCAAAGCTAGACACATTGAATCAGTGTCAGAGTAGCAAGATCGAAAACTTCCAAATTCCAGATGGTCATAAATAAACATCATAAACCTTTAAGCTTAATTATTTCAAGTATGAAAAAAATGAAGATAAATACTTTATAAAAAGCAACTTTGACTCCTGAAGTATGGCCACACCAATGTGCACTGGCTTTGAGTCACGTATTTCTCTTCTTCCTTCGGTGACAGACCAGCAAGCTATTTCACCGTCTTCACCATAAATTTCATGAACAGCATGACAAAGCGGACTTCGTTCGCATTTTGCCACATCGTCATGTTCGGTTGTAACAAAATCATTTTTATGTTTTGTCACATCCTCAGCATTTTTTCCGTAACCTATAAATAAATATTTTTCATGTCCTATAAATAATTATTTTCAGTCGAAATTTTAGTCGTATAAAACCGCTGTTGCCGAACAACTTTGCCGTCAGTTGTTTTGCATCATCTTGCTCGTACGTTGCTGTGGTTCGCAACTGTACCACTTTCTCGGCAAATGGAAGGAACGTCTTGCCCGGAACATACTGTATAAATTCTCTCACATTGAATATTTTGACACCGCGTGCCAAATAAAACCTAAAATCAACAATAAAATCTATACTATATGGACCATATAGTATGATAAGTCAGCTTACTTTATCAGTGGAGTTATCAAAAGCAAATCAGTTCCATTGTAGGTTTGAATCAAGGTATCAGCTTTGAAGTGGCGCTTTTTAGCTTCAATAAGTCGAGACATCAATGAATTCGCATCTTTCTTTGTGTCCAAGTGCTCCCTTCGTATCACCCAAGGAAACAAGAATTGATTCTGAATATGAAAGGAAGGAATATGCGCTCATACTATCAAACTTAACTTGCGCCAAAAAGTTGCACCAATTTTCGCCTACCTTTTCAAATTCAGCGATCAATTCTTGTGGTGTTTCAACACTACAAACAGCAAAACCGTACACTACATCTTCTCGAATGGCATCTATAAGCGATTGCTCTGTGTCACGCAAAAGTATTCTACCCATACGGGTCGGAGTTGAACTGACTGAAGGAAGTTTTCTATCCCACTCACATTCCCACATTGTTATTAACCTATAACCCTTCTCCTTGAAAACTCGCATCTTTTTGGAATCAAGTTCAACGGTCGACTGCTGTTTCTTTGTGAGCGGTTTGCGCATGCACTTTTTACATGCGTGCATCCAACATCCTATAAACAAAATATTAAAGCGAAATATAAGAATGTTTTACCGTGAAACTCGTAGACCACTTCTTGACCATCAATGACTGTATAACCATCAACCTTGAATCCACCCACTCGTTTCTCCCCACGGTGATATTGATGATGTAACGTTTCTTGATGTCCACTCATACGCAATTCATGTTCAACCCAGTATAACCATTGAAGTGATTTGAAGCTAGTTCCATAGGAAAGATGCACCTTATTGAAATAATTGCCTTTTGTTCTTGTCCATCGCAATCCCGGTGTGAGTGGCATGTCTTTCATTTCTGAATCCAAATACATTGAATTCACATCCAGTAACTTTATTGCAGTGAATGGGTGGCCGTTGGGAGCAATTCGTGCATTGATTGGACTATCAGATGTCATAAGATCCACATGCCTTAAATTAAGTTGCACCTCGGATAATTGCACGTGAAACTACCTATGATTCACATTGCTTATTCCCCCGTTGACATTTGAACGGAATAAAATTCGAACAGCATCACCATCTGTTGAGTTTGGGAATGTTTGAACATAGGGCAAATTTTGATCGCTATGGTTATACATTGCGTCAAAAGCAATGGATGGAAGTGAGTATTTTGTTCCTAAATACAAAATATACAATAAAGTGTGATATAAACCATATCATATTCCAATCCTTAAATCGAAGACAATTTTACCTGGATCGACACCAAAATACTGATAAAATTTTCCAAAGCAGGTGGTCAGCGCTTCAACTAGAGGTTCAACATCAAGACAATTGTAAAACTCTAGATAATTTGACATGTTAAACCACTTGTCGGGATGATCACCAGGTAATGCCACTCGAGAGTCGTAAATAAATTTATATTCATCATAATCGGCCTGCTCCAAATCACATTGTTTCATTTCGTTGTAAAAAGCAGTTTTGGGAGGAAATTCAATTGTCGATCTTATTTCTTCGATTGACTTGAAAAATCTGAAAAATTTTTTTTTGACTTAAGTGCAACTTAAGATCAACAGCGCAACTTAAGATACAAATTTTGCAACTTGTTTGGATCAGAATTTATTTGAATTTTTTTACTCACCCGTGTGGAAATGCACCCTTCATCTCGGTAGTTTTCCACTGACGAAGAAATTGTGAAAGACTACAAGGGCTTGTAAAATTGAGAACATCTTTAAATATCAAAATTTTGTTTGTTTCCAATTGAGTGATTTGCATTGTCATATAAGACCTTCCTCGTTTAATAATATTGATATTTCGTGGCGGCATGGAAGAGTCACACCATTTGACGATTCCATCCAATAAACAAACAATATCAAAACGCCCTTAATTATCATTTGAAGAGCGGTTATTCGCACTTATTTGTTTTACCTGAATTGAATCCAAAACAGTTAAGCATCATGAGAGATTCCAAACGACGTTTTTGACTGTATCGTTTTTTCTGTGTCTGATAACCCGGCTCAAAAAGTTCGGATTGAATCAATTCATTGTTAATGTCTTGCCAAGCTTTTTCGATTTCAGCTGGAACTCTTTAATAACATCATGAATAAATTGATTATCACACTTTACACATAGAACTTTGAAATAGCTTACTTGGTAAGAAAAACTGATTGTAAATGATCCAAATAATCTAAAAAATCGAATATCATTTGAAGTCCAGCTTCTGGTGATGAGGAGCTTCTCTCGAAATACTGTCTATCCTCCAAAGTGCTGGCGACCGCGATGGATATCGGCATCAAATTTGATTCTCCATTGACTTGACGGTCCACGGTTTCTATGTCAAAGCATGATAAATGCGTATTTCTGTAATCAAGAAGACTTTCTGGAACAATTTTCTCTTTCACCAAACCTGAGAGATGGGTTTTGATTTCACCATATGATTGTTGAACTGTTTTGACATTTGTTTCCACAGAGCAAGTCTCCATATGATCTTTGACATCGTGGCTACGGTGTGATCGATAAAAACATATTTCAGGGTGTTTAGTGCAGTAGTAGAGTTTTTCAAGAAGATTATCCGACGGGAGCCAACATATACATGAATTCATATTCTCGATTGGCCAGCTATTGACTGCAATGTTGAGTGTTGGCAAAACCGAGAGTGCAAGTTGACCTTAACATTTAATAATTCACTTTATTGTCGATCGAAAATGAACAAACCAGGTAAAGATATATCTAAATGAGCTTTCCGTCCAACAACAGGTTTTTTGTAAACAGCCATGAGTATATCGTTATCCAGACAGTGTTGAATACAATGACGAGAATTATGTGGTTGAGATATCCCAAGTAGTTGGAATAAGTGGTACGGTGTGATATCTATTGCTTCAGAAGATTTTATTTTCCAAAAATCGGCTTTGTATAAGTAAACAGATCTGTCTTCAAAGACAAGCATGCTCTTTGGAAGATTCAAATTCAAAGTAAAGCGTTTTGAAATGTCGAGTGCAACTTTACCCTCAAGTGCAACTTAATCTTATTCACATTTGAGCCGTTCCTTTGAATGTCGTATCTCAAAAGGTTTGATATTGTAAAAATCTCTATTTTTACTCTTTTCTAGCTTAGCTTGAATCAAATTGATCAAGAAAAAGTCTTCCATAGCTTTCACTCTATCGGATCCCTCAATTTCGTTAAAACGCAAAAATGCATCTTTTAACTGGTTTTTGATGGCGGGTTCCATAACCGTCATACCCCCTCGAAATGGTAACATCATAAGGGTTTCCAATTTTTTTATTTTCAACCGTATCCAAACCGTGACAAATAATTGGTCGATCGGCGGAACAGTTATAAATTTCACTTCACTCATTTTCCTTGATATTCAACTAAGGTATATCGTGAGTTTCGACATAGTAGATTGACGCACTGATGATTATGAAGGAGGTCATTATCATACACGCACACACACACACACGTGAAAGGGTAAACTAACTCAGCAAAACCCAAAATCAATAATATTATCATGGCAACATTTATTCAAAATAGTTCGCAATAAGATTTTCTTTTTAATTTTCGCCATTTATATCAAATGTCTCGTTTTTATCGTGGTTTTCAATCGTATTTGTAACACCTTCATTTTCGTCACCCATATCATTAGCATTTTCTTCTTCATCATCGTCGTCCTCTTCTTCTATTATATTAGTCAGGACCTCCTCAAATGTATCGTGTGAGTCACAAATAATTTTCTCCAATTGTATCAACCATTTATCTAATTAATTGATTTATTTTATATCAGAAACTTTATAATCACCGAAATTCAGTTTTTGAATGTCTTCTTTTGATAAATAAACCAGCAGATCAGTCATTTTCTCATGAATCAACCCTGATTCTCGTTTATAATTCGAAGCCAACAATTTCCATCTTCTCAATAAAGCCTCCATTCTCTTTATGTGTCAACATCCTATGAAACAATTTTAATATACTCGACTCACTAGCGCCACCATTTACCGACATTTTTTATCGATCGGTATTTTTTAAAACTTTTTATTGACAGGTTATCGGTAGGGGATGATGTCATATTACCAATGCATCATTTCACCAACTTGACGCATACTTCAACTGAACTTATACATGCCGGTAGCATGATACAACAACAAATGTTGAAGGTGCAACTTATGCATAATGACTCATATGGTGGGTTATATATTGGAGTGGGTTGGTTTCAATAACAAAATCTGATTGGGCTGTGTCTGATTTTATTTTGTGCAACTTTATCGACTGCAACTTTATTAGGTGTAACTTAATGAGTAAAAATGCATTTATTTGGTAGCATGATGCATCAAAATGATGTAATGATGCATTGATAAAATGATGCATTTGTAAAATAATGTTATCCCTCTATAGTGCAATTTCAACATACAAACTTTCAAGGTGCAACTTATGAACTAATGACTCATATGATGAGTTATATCATGGAGTGGGTTGGTTTTAAAAACAAAATTTGATTGGATCGTGTCTTGTTTCATTTAGTGCAACTTTATCGACTGCAACTTCATTAGGTGCAACTTAATGAGTAAGAATGAGTAAGAATGCATTTACCATTCCCTGATTGGCTGTGTAAACACGTGGTGGCAAACTTAAAATAATTAGTTTAAAAATAATTCAAAACCGAAAAAAACTCAGAGAAAAATTCTCATTTTTGAATATTTAGAATGAAAATATTTGAATTATTTATTGTAATTGAAGCAGTTCGAATTGATTACGATGGTAAGTGTTCGTGCGTTGATGATAGATTTTAATCATAAATCATAGAGTATGAAAATACACTAGGTGTAACCACTTCAGCAGGTTCGAAAACTCATTTAAGTCAAATCACTACAGTTAAAATGATTTCATTTACAAAAAAATTCACTTCAACAAGTTTTGCAACAAAATTTGGTAAATTTAATTGCATTTTTTTCATTGACTTGCATTTCTTTATTAAGTTGAAGATAAAACCGAATTGATCGAATATCAAAGCGATGAGCCGGTTGCGAAAAATGAAAATATAATAGGTAAATCTTAATTTGAAAACATATCAGAAACATATCGTAGATTATGACGATTACTACGAAGATGATGACGATGGCAAAGTTGAATATGATACAGCCTGTCGTCTTTTGAATGTTTTCATTGGCTTGACTGTTGGAATTGGAGTCGCATCTGTTGTTGTGGGTAAGTTGCACCATAAAAACTTGCACTGTAAAGTGCACTTTGGAAGTGATCTATATTAAGTTGCAATTCTTATTCGGGTTTGGCGAAGAATGCAAGTAGCTGAACAGCGAGTTGGTTATGCATCACTTCAACGAAGAAGCCAAGGTTACATCAACACATTTAATTCAAAGTATGTGAATAGAGTAAATTGTTTTAAAACAAATACCCTATATCCTGAACTCAAATCAGATTATAAAACTTGCACTTTGACAGTTTTTCATCCTTTTTTCAGAGACTTTTTCACTAATAGCAACGTCTGAAGAAGAAGATGGAAATGAATTGATTCAATACTCACAAAATGAAACTGTTGTTGACATAAGTGAAGTTGCAACTCAAACAAACCCTCTTGCAATTCAATCTTCATCCTGCCAAACTGATAAACTTGAAACCTCTATGAAAGATGAATTTTCGGAACAGTTTTCAACCCCCAAAGGTGAAGGTCGAAAATGTGAGCCCAAGTTCTCTCCTCCTCGTACACGCTCAAAACAAAAATAAATTTATCATTCCTCTTGTATGTTTCACCTTTATTGAGCAAAATTGCAGTTTATTTTGGTGTTTTCAAATGCAATATATCACATAATTATTGGTATTTATAAGTTGCACCATAAAACATGCACCTTGAACCTACACTTTTAAGTTGCTCTTCGCCCACAAAGTTGCATTTTGAAAACTTACACCAAGGTGATACATTATTTTACAAAAATGCATCAATTTATTAAAATGATGCATCGACTTGATGCATCAAAATGATGCATTATTTTAATAAAGTGATGCATTTTCGAAAAATAATGCATCATTCCACAAATGAGTCATTATGACTATTAAGTTGCACCGTAGAAACAAACACCTTGCACCTACACTTTTAAGTTGCTCTTCGCCCACAAATGAGTCATTATGACAAATAAGTTGCACTTTGAAA
>SCLD01023695.1:0-18121 GCA_004367895.1 Oikopleura longicauda
AAACATTGGTCATGATGTTCCGATTTACAATTATCTTTTTATATCTTTTGTTTCCGCTTTTATTTCTTTTTAAAATCCTGTATCGGAACATTAAGATTTTAGACCCTTAATAAAAGCGTTATTTAAGTTCCACGAACAGATATGGTTACAGCGTACACCCTTTTTCAAAATTTGATAAACGTAATCGATTTCTCGGATGAAATTATCTATCGAATAGACTATACACTAGAAAGCAAAAACTCTGATAGCAATGCACACGATGATCACATCAATACATGTAACACTGCAAAACCCAAATCATTCGGTCAATATAAATCGTACTGGAAAAAACCAGCCACCTGTGAAGTTGATAACTTGAATGAACCAAATCTTTTTAAAATGATGCCACTCAAGAGAAATGAAACCAGATGTTAAATCTCGTAATACTAAAAATACGAAAAATCAAAAACGTGATTATCTAAGATCATCTCCTGAATATTATTGGTCGAGTTTATTATTTTAAGAAAATTTCGTATTATAATGAAATGAAAAGTGAAGTGAAATAATGACACAGTGCTAGTAAAATTGAAGTGGTTCTCACCACTATTCGACCGCTCCGGTTGAATTTGTTTTAGAGGAAGTGGTAAGCACGTGACTTATTCTCATGATGATCTTCATGATCCTCAAGATGGTATTTCTAGTCCTTAAATTCTATTCTGGAGTGAACGAATGTGGGTTTACGAATGGAAAAGAATTTAACGATCAATTGTTACAACTTTGGATGTTACGGTAACATTTTTACCCCCTACGATGGGCCCTACTCCTTTCCACAATGGGTCTGTTATGTAACCCCTCCCCTCATGGAATTATAAAGGTGATTGTGTTCACACCAAACCATCTTTGACTGGTCCTTTTTGAACATTATCGAGAACATAACTTTTTCGTATTCAAAAAGAATGCTAGAATTGTGCCAAAAATAGTTGAGCCAAAGGTTACTATCTGAATACCGTAACGATATGTGAAATTGTAGTTGTGACTTACTCTGGAAAGACTGATAAGGTCAAGTAAGATAGACTATCTTAGATATTAGTGTAGCTTTATTGTTATTCAATTGTGTTAAGTGACTTCCGGTTCACATAGGTCAACTTCCGGTGGGAACTACCATGTTTTGATGCCCTCTTCTATGCAGCTGCCCCCTGGTAACTAATGCAGTGGTAAGTAACGATCCACGTGACTTTGCAAATGATAATAACAATTAAAACAAGTTATAATTTGCGTTCATGAGAAAAATAAAAGATATTTATCAAAAATTCACAAAAAATACTTAAATAAACTAAACAAGCTATATTTGATCTAATACCAACTTTATCGTGTTCAGCTCTGATTATATATCTGGTTTATATGCGCACGTTTTCATTCATTTACCTGACCTAGCATTGAGTTTTTGACCTTATTGACCCCAGTGATTGAGTAACGGCTTGAAAAATGACTGTGATGGTAAACCGACCACTAATTGACCACACTTTGACATGGCTCTTGAAATGCCTAGCCATATATTCGACTGGTAGTTTTCTGCCACAGTTGAACAGTTACAGTCTAGGTTACCCACCGCGGTGACCAAAAAACTGCCCCAATGTGATAACACTAATAAAAATGTTATAAACTTGAACCAAGGTAACCAAATTATGTTATCCTCATTATTTAAATAATATCAATACTGTCTACCGTATACTTTTATCGTCAAATCGACAACCGCGGTTTACATCTCGATTTGCATGTAAATTGTCACATTACTTTTGTGACATTTGTAACGTGGCATCTTTCGATAATTAACCCATTTGCGCCCTATGATAGGGCCCCTATCTATAATTAGTTTTTAATTTTCTTGTATTTGGTTGCGACAAACTGATATTTCCAGCAAAATCTTCATGTTGCAAACCCATGTTAATACTGATAATAAAGCCCGTTTTTTGTTAAAAAATAATAAAAATAGAATTAAATTTAAAGTTTGAGTTTCCGTTTTACTTCCGGTCAGAACTTCCGGTCAGAATAAGCACAAAAGTGAATAATGATACGTCACAGTTAAGTTCGAGTAAATGATCAATACTTAGCAATTTCAGAAGAATTTAACATTCTGGATAACATTCTGGTTTCCGGCGCTTAGCTAATTTCAGAGAAGTTAAAACTTTTATAAATATACAAACATTCAAGAGTCAAATATTTCTCTAAAATATGAATGCAACTATGGCTGAAAATGTTTAATCAGATATCATTTTTTTGAAATCATTTTCTGTTTTTTTTTAAATAATGAGTTTTTGTTAAAAAAATAGTTTATAAAATATATTATTTGATCAATGCAAAAGTAAAATCCGGGCAACGTGATTTGAAGAAAGAAAATTCACCCATGAATCATGATAATCTTAAAGATAGGATTATTAAGAATTATTCATAAAAGTACTATACCAAAGTTTATGGCGAGTGGATAAGGAAATTTTATTTCTTTTTGTGCTTGCCAGAAACATTTTCAATTTTTTAAATCACCTGTTTACATTATTTTTACCGCCTCATTTACCGCGGTTTACCACACAGACCCCACTTGTTCACTCAAAATTTATATTTAGCAATTATGGTTAATACTTATGCCATTCATTCAGGGGATAAGTTCGTATGCAATTGTTACCACGGAATGGGACAGGTGCAGAAATTCTGCACCAGAACTGTTTGATGCCGGACACCAGATGTCCAGTAGTTCAGACTGCCTAAGGATCATTGCTTACTAGGTAGGAAATTAAGTTTTGTTTGAAATCATTAATATTCTTGATATTTTATGAGTAGTTATTTCCTCGCACAAAAATGTAAAATGAAGATGAGTTATTAGAACAGCTCTTGGGCGTTGGAAGAAACAGATCCGATGGATAAAAGGATCTTAAGAATTTCGTGTTTAGCGTCTTGAAAACAGTATACGACTGAAATTCGGATATCCTAAAGAATGGTACTCGAAATCAAAATCTATTCCGAAATTCTGGAACCCTAGCCGGTAAAATGAAGTTTAACTCCACAGGCACAACGTTATTACGGGCATATACAGTATATGATATACTCGATCTCCAAAGAAAAAAGGCATCCAGTTCGGAGGAATGATTATGTTTGAAAAATACATGTATTTGGCTCGCCGATGATTTGAAGATAATTGATCAAGAAATTTTGTTGAAAATTATCTAAATTTATTTACAGTTTCCGTAAAATCGGCATACTAAAATTTTGTAGACGATGCAATGTTAAGCACTCTTAATAAAAGTAAAATCACAACCCTTAATTTAAAGTCAAGTGATATCACTACCGTTACCAGATTGTGATTTTGTCATTGCCCCACAATGGACATGATGATACTTTGTCCATGGAAGGACCCAAGAATGAATTACACAATTTTAGATACAGCAGTTTTAAAAGAAATCTACTGTTTTTTAAATTCTTTATTAGAAAGAAAACAATTGGTTGCACTTATACACAGTATGATTCATGCCTTTGTATGAATCCTTTAGAATTAACTTAAGGGTGTCTATATACTTTTGGTAGATTTACGAATACAGTGACCAAACTTCGTTTCTAGCCTAATTCGACCATGGAGATTCCAAAAATCGGCTTCGCTCTAAGCCCAACGGTTCGATAGTTACCGTCTGGTCATCAAAATTGTACCGCGCTAAATTTACCACGCAATTTCACCTCAGTTAAGAAAAAGCTTACTGATATAAACGTAATGCGCTGTAAAGGTGCATGGAGGTCAGCTATAATTAACTTTTTCATATAATATTTGGGTCGATTTGGATCGACCATTGTGTTAGTAAAAAAAGAATTACTATTATATCAGTTGTTCGAAAAATTTGGTAAAAGAACGAGGGCATGTTTTGGCAAAAAGTATATAGACACCCTTAAGTTATTTCAGTCGAAAATAGTGCATGGTCCAACACAATGATTGACTTGATTAATGCAGTCGCAATTGGACTTACATCTTCCTGATTGACCATAGTTGCCATACATGCTGGTTTCACACCATTCGCCACTGAATGTGACATTAGCGCTCAGTTCAAATGTTAACCTTGATGTTCTTTCATAGATGGTATTTTATCATACAAGTTGTACGGTTCAAAAAGCCCTCGGATCATTCAAAACCCTAACTGAACATTGAAAATAAAGTTCTCGTTCACAACCCTCGTAAAAACCTGGTCCATGATGCACCACAATATGCCCAGCATTTCTCCTTGTGACATCCAAATTCAAGTTCATGTCCGTCGTGATATTTTTTCATTGATTCTTCATGACATGATTGGTACCCGAATCCACTATACATTCCTAGTAAGGATTCGCGAATATAATTCACAACTAAGTCCGTTAATAGAGCTAAAGTCCGAGAACTCCTTCCCTGGTCGATTGTAAAAGCCATCAGACCAGCTGCTACGACGTCGATCAAATTTGTTTACGTCATAACGATTGCGATGAATATCACGATTATTATGATTTTGGTCGCGAAGGTTTCCGTAATAAGAGGATTGATACGTACCGTAGCGCTCCGTATTACGGTTATTTTCTCTATGAGCCTCTGTATTGGCAACAGTTCCGATAAATAAGACCAACTTTTTCATTTTGACAATAAACTTGTTGGACTCTGAATGTACTGATTTTAACTAGAGATCTGTATTTAAACCTAACAAAAGTAAACATTTAAACAAGATTGATGTTCCATGTATAGAAAGGTACATTCATTTTAAACTGACGTTCAGTCCGACGCCGTAATGAGTACGACTCAAGAGAGATAAATTTAAATTCAACAAATTCACATTTGGTACCCTTTGCTTTTTGCACTAAGATGTTCAACTCTCTTAGGGTAACCCAATTTTGGGTTGGGGTTGTTATATCAAAAACTAACCACACCTTTTGAATAGATGAATATTACATAGATTATCTTAAATAGATTATCTTAAAGGGATAATAAACATAGTAATTTATTGAATACATTGTATTTGATTTATACAGTCCAAATAAAAAGTAACCAATGAGGTTCGAAGTTATTATTGCGGAGCTAATAATTTTATTTTGTCAATTAGTTTGGTTTCGAAATCAAACAGACAAACAGGTTTCGTTACATTCACGATAAAAATAATTAAAATAAAAATATATTTAATTATCATACAAATAATAAATTCGATCAAATAAAAATCTAATTTGATATTTCGACGTAAATGACCATGCTTCAATGAAATTATTTTAGATTTTCATCATTTGGCAACTCAAAATCCCTTATTTGAATCTTTCAATATATATGCAAATATCTGTAATTTTGATAAGTTTGATGTTGATGGGATGTTGATGGGAGTTTCCAGAGGTTCTCTTGGTTTTGGTAATTAAGGTGTGGTTAGTTCGGGAACCTTTATTAGGTAACATATGATGTCTCGAAAACCCGTCTTTTTTCGCATCTGATAAATATAGCACTCCCAAGACTATGATTTTACTAATTCTAGAATAGGTTCCATATTCAAGCAGATAATCTAGAAGCCAAAATATCAGAAAAATGATGGTATAAAACTGAGAAATAAGTTATGTTTTCCCAGAATAAAATTTTAAATAAGTTTACAAATAAATAAGAGCTTTAATACTCATCCAGGATTTAAGCCACGATGATTGAGTCACTTTTGAACGATGTTCTCGAAATCCCAGCGTTGAACTGGTTTATCGTATATGAAGTGTAATCGCGATAAAATTTACCCCCTTAGACAAAAATCGTATGTAAGGGAGAGGAGGTAAAATGACGTGGGTGGTGCAGAATTTTTACAAAAGATTTATGTCCAAGACTGATATTTTCGTTTAGTAGTCAACGAAAAACCGGTTACTTTCGATTTAATAAAAGATTTTTGAATGTTCCTATTGACAGTTCACTCACTTAAATTATGTTGAACTTATACCGAATTATAACGTTATTCTAATGTGCATCGTACGGCTTGACGACGTGTTTTCAAACGTTGCAAAACTACAGGATCGTCCCCGAAACTAGGATTTTAAGGCCCAAATTATAGCCAGCTTAGTGTAAATGGATTAACATCAGTTTGCTATGTTACAAATATTAAATAGCTCAATATCCTATTTACGAAACCGATTATACGTATGAACGTTATCAAACATTATAAACTCCAAAATTAAAACATTCGTAAAATTATGAAATTCGAGAAACAAATGAAATAAGTACTCCGAAAACTTCATCGCTGTTCTTATTTCAAATCACACTTTCACCATATGTATTTGCTCAATGATAATCTGAATAAATTATCAAATTCTAAGTATGTCATATTTGAAAGGCGATTCCAAGGTTTTGAGACATATGATAATGTGATCAGAGGTGTTCAAGGTACTAATCCAGATTTTTCCAGAGTCTTTCCAGATTCAGATCTGTTTGTGATCTGGTCCAGATCGAGTACAGATAATTTTCTGGACAAAAATTCGGAATCTTTTCCAGTGTCATTCCAAATTGAAGTCTCGTACCAGATAAAATTCTGGACATAAAAAAATCCAGAGTCTGGACGAAATCTGGACTCGTATCGGTCTTGAACATCTCTGTATGTGAAAAATCGTCTGCTGGTCTTCCATATAAATTATATGGACCATATTGATAATTTTGAGAAACGGCTTTTAGCAGAAAATGTATTTTTACCAGGTTGATACAAATTATGGTTCACCTGTTACAAGGTTGAAGATCACGAAACTGTCATCTTGGATTGAAACCATTCATGTTTTATCATGTCTATTCATGTTTCGTTACGACATTAATCTGAAAAATTTCGATTTACCTGAGTTTCAATGACTAAAACTTCCGACTAAGCCTTATCCTGGTTATGATAGTCACTTTCTACAAAAATAAATGAAATTGAAATAACTCTCGATGACACAGAACACATTTGGGCAGGGATCCACCATATGAACTTCATATTATGAAGGGAGCACCGAACGGCCAGATTATTACTCATCAAATCGTTTTAGTGATCCCAACATAAGTTTATTTGATTCATATGCAACCGCATGTTCATAGTATAGAGTCATTGTTATAGACCGTCAAGAAACGCGAGTCCAAGAGTTATTTCATTAGATTTTTGGACTTAAAAGGGTGCGAATATGATGATTCTCTCCCCCTTGTGCTGACTAACCGCGACGAAATTGTCTTACCGAGAATGAATTCTAGAATGTGGCAATTTTGGCATGTAAGATCATTAGACGTCATAATCACGCTCAAATCTTTTCAACAGTTTTGGTCGCCGAAATCATGTAAGATGGTAGGTACAAACAACAAGATAAAAGAAAAAAGTTCACGCAACGTTTAATCATATCATATGATTCATATCATATGATTCATATGGCTCTTATAATATGGCTCTGTAATGTCTAGAAATTCCAGTGTAAATAAATGAGCTCAAATTTCTGCTGAGACAAATACATTTGCCGTTGCAGCATAGAATTTGTCAATGGAATACGTTGCAACCTAATAATAAATACTTTGATTAAACATAATATTTGCATTCACCGTTTTTACCACAGCTATGAAAACACAATTCATCATTCACTAATTTAGAACGTTTCTTTCTGTCCAATTTATGGTTCGAGGCCATCAATTTGGCCACCGTTTTCAAATTCTCGAACATTGGTTTAGTGCATCAACTTTGAAAACATTTGAGCATAAAATTTGATGCGAACCGAACTGAAAGTGTTTCGAAACCACGTTTTCCCCATGTTTAAAAAACGATTATTTTCAAAACTTTGATCGATACATTCTCAATCAGGATAACTGTAATCATGGTTGAACACTAAATCAATTTTCTAAAATAGTTTTTTGTGGATGAACTAAACCTGTGTTCTAGAAAATTTAAACTTTTTAAGTAAATAAAGCTTCTTTTATCCGTCTGAATCCGACCTGATCGTTTTTGTTCGGTTCAAAATGGTTCTGATCGGGTCTAATCCAAGCTATTCTTGAATTATGTGGCTAGATGAAAACGTAGTGTACTGGTTAACGAAAAATAATGTATTAATTCGTTTAGCGACTCTTATTTTACGAAACCTAAATAAGACTGAATAACATTCTATTTAAAGCATACTTTAACAGCAACACATCACCGTTAGCACCTATGCAAAATTAAACATTTTTAAAATGGTGGTTATTTCAAATAACATATTTATTCAAGTCGTCATTTCAATTATTTGGTTCCAAACAGGGGTCGTCAATAAAAATGACTTGTGAAGCACAGTTGCTAAGATCAGCTCCGATAAATTCTCGGTGAAATAATCGTTCGTCATTAGCGTAACCAGATAGACAATTGATGCATTCTGAGACTAAAAAATGGAAATAAAAAACTTGCACACATTAGAGTGGAAACGGTTCGTATGTTAGAAATCATCATAAAGATCAGCTTCTTGTTAATAACGCTAGATAAGACCGATAGAAACAAGAAAAATCTTTAAGATCTTTAAGATTTAGAGATACCTATACTGTCAATGATCTTGGAATGTGGATCTGTATTCAACGTTCAAATTTCTTTGATAATCATACATAGAACTTATTGGAACCACTTTTTCAAGTTTAGTCACGTGTTCGGAACATTCAAAAAGGTATGCGTTCTATTATTATTTTATAGGGGGTACCAGATGAGACTGTGTCACTTGGTTTAGGGCTGAACCAGATCAGAGTGCACCACTTGGTCTAGAGTGGAACCGCATCAGAGTGCATCACTTGTCTAGGGTTGAACCACATCAGAGTGCATCGCTTTACATGTTAAATCATATGAAAGCGGTGCACTCTGATGTTCTTCAACTCTGGACTAAGTGACACAGTCTCATCTGGTAGCCCCCTATATACTAATATTATATAGCCTCAAGATGCCTTAATATCCGAAAATAATCGATCTTGAGCCTGAATAATAAGACTTACGTGTAAATTCTCTAGAATTTTTTAGTGAACATTGCCCGATATCGAGTTCATATGAAAATGCAATGCATGCTTTCGTTTTTTGACAAATCAGCTGGCACTGTCTCAATCCAGGCAGACCACGAAGGCGTGTCACTATTGCTGGGCCCGTTCCTTTTAACTCAATTTTCTAATTTGATTTAATCATCATGTGACCAGGTATACATAGACTATGTGTATATTAACTTGGAAAACATATATAGATATATAACATATATAGATTAATGTCGAATTAAATCCAAATAAAGGCCATACGGAGTCAGGTAAAATAAAGCCGTTTTTGATCGGACGAAAAAGATAAAGTTACCGTTGTGAGAAAGTTACTGTTTTTTGTTGGGATAAACTTACCGTTTTATATTGAACCTCTCCTAATTAGGATTGAGCCCCATCAATTATGAACTGAACTTAACCATTAGGAACTGACCCTGAATCTAGGAAGGAACTTACCCTCACCCTAATTATAAACCGATCTTAAACGGTAACTTTGACTAAAAAAGGTGTCTTTGATCAAATTTAAAACAGTAACTTTGGACATTTATTTGTATCCCTAAAAAACGGTAACTTTCAACCGAAACGGTAACTTTATCTTCGCCCCGGCCAAACGAAACCAAAAAGTCTCAGGCAGAGATCGCCGGGAACGAGAACTAAGACACCAGGAACGCTCCTGGGAACGTTCTCGTGAGAACTGGAAAACCGGTTATGTTAGTGAATTCTTTTTACCCATGAATTATTGTGAATATTTAAAAAATGTTCAAGAAATTTAAAAATTCCAAGAAGATTTCATTTTTACCACGAGTTAATATGGTAGAATATATAACTAGACTTGGTAGATTCTTCTTGGTTACAAAATATCCCGTTTGATCACGTGATCAAAAATGCATACGTTAGGATATTTGTGTTCACTTTATTTAAATTATATAATAAACTGGTTATATGATATAAGTTATTATAGGAAAAGAATGATTCATAAACCCTCCGGCCGGTGGCCACTCCCATGTTATGTGTTTTAATAGGGTTATATCAACTGTTTATGGTGTTTGGTATGGAAACCAACTCTTCCACGCCTTACACTTGATGATAGGTCAACGACAATAGCCTCATTTTTCTAAATGGTCGTCGTTTATATAGCACCCCATGCGGTATTCGGTCCAAATGACCATCGGGAAGACGCACTTTACTCAATCCAGCATATTTCAAAATAACTTGTGAAATTGAAAATTGTTTCCTATATCATTTTTCGAATACTGTTTCAATTCTCGGCCACAAGAAGCTTTTGCACTTTCTTTTCGACATGAAATAATATATATAAATTATAATATAATCAGAATGATATCTCATCGTTGGTTTAATCGTTAGATAGGTTGGGATGGCAGTGCCGAGAAATGAACTTTTTCCTGCTCGAAGGTAGGCTCAAAAGGGATTTATCATAAATAAACGACCTAAACAATTCAAAAAATGGTTACACTTCAAAACGCCATATCTTTTTTTCCTCGACTTTCCTCGTGTCAAGTGAAACATTTTTAAAAAGGCTAGATTTAGTTCTTTCATTTGAGATAGGTTTCAGCCCGGTGGCCCTCGGTGCAAAAAAGTTTTCAACACTTTTTTCCTTCGATTGCGATTTTACGAAAAAAATTATGATTTTTTCAAAAATTTTTGTTCGCTCAAATTAAAGAATTTGAAAAGTTGAATCTAAAGGTAACTTCAAAACAAAAAAATTGACATTCGGCACTGCCACCCTTATATATAGGTCATATCATATGACTCATATGTAATGACAAATGAATTTTGGATAAATACAATTCATTTGATGTGAATAACTTCGTCAAATCAATACGTTTTTTGCATAGTAAAACATAATGAAATTACATTTTCATGAATTAAAACATTCAATGAAACGTATGTTACACTAGTTTTATTGTCGTCACTTCCGTTCTTAAAATTGCGATTAATCGTTTGTGACCAGGAACGCAAATCTTTCATACAATAACGAATGACTTTGTTAGCAACAAAGACGGGTATACAAATTGATGAAATCGTGGTCTCAAGCAATTAACACCAATGTGAAAACCCTGCTCCGAGAAACATGTCATAATAAAACTGAACTATGAAGTGCCGAAGGCTGTGAGAAACCAGGACAAGGACGACTGGTCCGCGAAATTTAAGGGACGAGGACAGAACGAGAACGACTGGTCCTCGAAGTTTTGAGGACGAGGGTGGGACGTGGACGAGTAAATTTAGGTCGTCCCACGGAGCCCTGCTTGGAACGAAAGTATTAAACGCAAGTGAGACTAATAATTTCTGAAGCAAAAGTGTTAGGTTTGAAGAAAGTATTCCTAAGTCGAATCCATATTGGTTACGATTGTTTAGATGTTTCTTGAGTAAGCACTTGAAATCTTGGTTTGACCAGGTGAAAGTATCACAATTCTGAATCGAGGCGCAAATCGAACGACAACCAATCCTGGTTTCTGTTTGAATCACTAATTAAGAAGTTAATACATTGCATTTCTTAGAAAGGTTTTTTAATACATATGTTTTCTAAACGATTAAAGTGGGGTGCGTGTTCCGATGGTCGTCGTCTCTATTCTGACCCATGTGGAATTCGGACCCAATTACGATCTGGAAGAGACCCTCTTATTTATAAGTGATTCTAATGGGTTTGCTAATTTAGTCAATTAGATAAGCGCTAGGATCTTCTCTACTGATTTCCTGTGACTTACCACCAGTTCCAGCATGGCTACAGGCTGTATAAAATAGTAAAAAAGGAATAAAGTTTCTCATTTCTAGACTAAATTAGTATTATACTAAAATGACTCAAAATCAGTCTTTCCGTAAATATAAACATTTATTGAACAAAGTTCCAAGTCAAGTTCAAGTCGCCCGTAAGACATATCTATCTTAGAAAACTTCATCGTATCATGTTAAGCACTCGAAAAAGTGCTGATTTTGTGACGTCAGATTTTGAAGAGAAATTCCAATGTAAAGTAAGGACACGAAGTTCCACATCACCGAGCTTTCATACCAATGTGCCCGATTTGGATTCGGCGGTACTGGTCCGATGTAGATCGTTTGTTGCAAATTTCGCCCTAAATAAGATGATCGCGGTAATATCGCGACTGTTATTTATGAGACCATCATGGATAGGTACAATTCAGTGAGGAGGAATTTTCTTAGAATGAATTCAAATTATATATGTGAAACCATTTTTTATTATTTCAACTACGCTGATTCCAAAAATGTAATCGTTTGTTGATCGGACCTACCGGGCAGGCTGTATAACCGGTGAAGGTTTCAAATCGTGGTCAGATTCAAACACTCACTACTAGAACCGGAATCTGATCAACTTTTTAAATATGCAATAAAAAAGGTGATTTTCGAGTGTGACGGTGGTTAACCAGCTGGTTATTTAATTCTAAATGCATAAAATCGCGATTTTGACCGTCTGGTTGGTATTTTTTGTTAATTTTGATAAGCGCAATCGATTCCTTGGATAAAATTACTTCTAGAGTGAAAGATCCAGGATAATAGTCGAGCGCATTCTAAACATCCTAAATCCCACTGAATTGTACCTAATCATGGACATGATTCATGGTCAGACACTTTAATGTTTTCGGTTCAACGGGCGCACTTCTCTATAAAGCGACACTAATTCAGAAATCTCCCTGTCATATAATGAATCAATCTGCCGTTCTAGTTACACTCATATCCATATTCATTTTTAATAACTACCAACTCTAGAATCGGCGATGTTTCTGAAAATAGAACTTAAATGATAACTGTTAAGTACACAGATTTATATTTCCATGTATTTTCCGATTAATTTTGATGATATTACCTGGTATATTTTTTGGATCGAGATATTCATGAATCCTATTGAACAATATTGACCCTCAGCTATACCAATATCAATTAGAAGCCTTACGTAAATATCAGAAGATTTAGGACGATATCTTTCACTATTTTACGTAAGGCTTCTAAATTAATTGTGATTCTCGAATATCTGAGCTATTATAGCTTACAAAGCCTTTCAATGGTATTCTATTTAAGTCAATTCAGTATCAATCCGAATAAAGCTATTAATCTTTCTATCTAGAATTAATGGTACTTTGTGGTCACCGAGAGTATCCACGTTAAACTGATGAGAAAAAGAAACTCATTGTTTCAAACCAAAGTTACTCCCATCAGATTAGGTTGAAAACTGCGTGTATTGAAATCAGCCGGTCGAAATAAGCTGAAATCAGGGATGAACGAACACGAACATGTATAGAGCGAGCACAGGTGTTCGTTCGCGTTCGCACGAACACATGTTTTTTAAAAGTTATCGAACGCCGCGAACACGAACGAACACAAACACTCGAGGATTTTCATCCCTGGCTGAAATTAAACAATTTGCCAAAACGTTCATTTTTACCTCAAATCACATGATGATATAATATCACTTGCATGACACCGTATCGTAACATATTTTGACCAAAGGGTAATCGAGATCGTTCCTGAATATTCAGGAATTCTAAGGACTTGACTCTGACAGTTTCTGAGATTTCGGATATCAGTAATTACGCGGTCGTTTAGATATGCAAACAAACATCAAATAATAACATGTTCACAGCAGCTCAAATTGAATGTCAGATTCAGGCCGTCGCTTTGTGGCAAATATGAGATACATCGGTTAGACAGTTAACACTACAGGCTGCCAGATATGATTAAAGTAGGGCCCATTCTGACTCTGTCCAAATGATCCGACAAAAATAGTAAGAAAAAGCGCTCACGCCCACGCTCGCTTGGACAGGGCCACCATGGGCCCCACGTTAGTACATATCATATACCAGCATAACTGGTATCAGCATAACTTATGCAGCATAAGTTATGCTGCATAAGATAATATAACGGTTTTTCAAGTGAAAACGTATTCTTAGAGTTTCACGTCATAGAAAATTAAATTAGAATAAAACTTTATTTTCTTAAAAGAACCAAAAAGATTGGAGTCAAAATAAGTGAAGGGTTTTTAGTGAAATATGTGACGGTGATCCCATTTTTCATTGTTTGTGTAAAAACCATCACACGTATGATTTCATAATTACATATTTTATTGTTAGCATGAAAACAGTTTTTGAATGATGTCACTAATCTAAACTTACATCTACATCAAAATGCTTTTTGAACAGGTCAAGAAGTTTAGGGTATCATCTGGTATCTTCAAAACGCCAGATTTGACTTTAGACCAGAGCTCAGCTGCAGAGTTTATAGTACGTAACCCAAACGACAATACAGGTTATGTAATGATGATATGTAGTTTATTAGTCAATTAAGACAACTAGTGATAGTTTAAAGTTTAAATCAATGAAATGGTCAGTTGGCGTGCATGATGAACGGAATCATCACTTTGGTGTTGATCAGGGATGAACGAACACGCACACGCATAGAGCGAACACAGGTGTTCGTTCGTGTTCGCACGAACATGAACGAACACGAACACAGACAGTTTCGTTAAATGAACCCGCATTATAAACCTCTTTTTGGAGGACTTTTTAGGGAGCGTTCTTTAGCGCCGAGATTCTCAGGGCTTGCTTTACGTGATCCTGATATCCTAGAAGTTTATAATTATTTGGAATTTATATATGAAAGTCAGGAAATGCAATCGAAAACGGACGGTGTTCCGTCCTCTGGTGTTGATTTGTGATAACTTCTCTGGGCTGATCTTGATTACTCACCGCTGGATTATTTTGAAACAGTTTTATCGCTTCTAGTTTTGACCACACGATACGGTAATGGATTTCCTAATCCTTAGATTGGAACCTATACTAAGCTCGAGAGGGACCGCGATCAATCAAATTAACCTTAAACCACGTGGTTAATAAGTGCTCAATTATCGTCTTTGTAAAACAAAAAAAGTAAGGGTATTTTCTACACGTTGAGGACAGATCGATATTTTGGAGAATATTTCGTCTTGTTCAGTCCAGAGGATTTTTGAAAACGTATTTTTTTATCAAGATTACCTGATCTGGCGTTAGGTATGTATGGGAAATCTTTTTGAATTTTTGAATAAGGGCGTACAAGAAGAAAATCCGATTATGATGTTCAAATTTTTGGAGAACTCCTTTCAGTGTCTCTGGAAAGACACGTAAACTGTCACGTAATATGTCACACAAGTTAATTGTAACAAAGATGATCCAAAGGGTTTCACTGTCAACAAAGGTGTCACACAAGTGTCACAGTCAGTGTGAATCAATTTATTTGCCATGTTTGGACGAACAGACACCATCAATTTTGTTATGGATTATCGGAAAATGATCGCAAAACGATTTTTGTGATGAAAATTTGAATAATTCGAATTTTGTCGGATATAAGTCTACAGCAAGCCAAATTGCATGACTAGTGAACATACGAATGTCTAAACTTCCGACTTCGTCATCGATCTTGACATTTCTCGAAAGCTGTAAAATGGTTTATCAAATTAACTTCATAACAATCTTTAAACAGAAATGGAATCGTAAAAAGGTCAGGACTGTACCTTCATCGTTAATTTTCGAAAATTTCAAACCAGTCATTTTTGTAAATTTCCAAAACGTCATAAATACAAATGATAAATACGAGTTATAAATATTTATGTGTTATGCGTACACTTTTGAATAACTAACATTCTGAATGAATGTCAAGACTACCGCATTTATTTCGTTTGTTCAAAATTTGAACTTCAAAAATCACCTTCTGCTTACTTATTTTTAATATAAGGATCTGCAACAGAATAACTATGACGCTCGAAAGGGGAAAATAAGGGAAATATGTCATCATTAAAGTGTTTACACTGTTTAGTAGTAGTTTTATTGGCTCCGCTAGATGAGGACTTCATTTTGAGGTGATATTTGATTTCTTTATATGGGTTATACGGTATACCTGTATAAATTATATAATATAATTTATATTATATTTATAAAGCTCGGCAATACATGACGGAAACATGAAGAAACATGACGGCTCGAAAAGGAAAAATAAGGGAAATCTGTCATGGTTCTTCTATTGCTTAATATATAAATACATTGATGTTACGATATATTGCGAACGCATACGTAAACTGTTCTTGAACGTTTTTCAAAGTTTGTCCAGGTTCTATTGGAATTTATTCAGTATATTATACTGTATAATACTGTCTAATTTACACAGTATCCCTAACTCGTTTCATTCTAGAAACTTTCCGAATCTATTGATTTTAACTTTTGAAGCTATTTCTCTTTATCCACTTTCTAGACATTTCATTGGTGCCCTTATCAAAACATTTTTTTTTCTAGTATATAATTGACTTTTCCTAATTGATATTTTGGGCGGAGTTAATAGTAAATGATGACGTCATTTTAGTCCATTTGGTTCGTTAACTATCCGAAACGTCATTTCTTCTCGCTAAGATTTGTAAACTTTTTAATATTAGTTTTTCAAAAATTTATTATTTTTTTTTGTTAAATTCTACCTAGTCCAGAGAATGAGTGAAAAGAAAGGACAATGATAGAAGAAAGTTTTAGAAAAAAGTTCCTTTGGAATCTCGGCTTGCTCTGTGCCGCGCAGGTGAGAACATCCACGTCCGCGTCCACGTCCAATGTGACCAACTTTTATTTTGGGACATCGTCTTCGTCACACTTTTTTGTGTGTCAGTTAATTGTGCCAGTATGATAAAAAAACGCATTGAACGGATAACAATTTTTCGAATCTGGATAATAATGTCATTACATGAATTCACAATGAACTTAATCTCTTGAAATCTCCTAAAAACATAGCTAAACTCACAGCAAAACTTAGGTAAAACTTAACAGAACTCGGAACAGTCATTCTCAATATCGTGGCATCGTTGGTGTAACCTTTTTTATTTGTACAAACTTTACACTATCATCATTGTAAACTTCATGTTTATTTTTTCTCAAATGTAAGTAAATATCCGTGTGAATACCTTATGACTACGGGCAGTGATCGACGGGAACCAATCTGATCCAGGCGTTCCTACCATTTCAAATTTTGCCTTTAGGATTCCGGTCTGTTCCCGACTTTCGGGAAATTAGGTCCCCAGTTCCCTCCCGATGGTTTCCGCAGATGTCCGACTCCGAGGCTCATATCAAATGTGATCACATAATAATCACTTTCATTCAAAGTCTTCAAGGATTCCAGTGCCCTAAGTTTGAATTACTGAGACGATAATAAGCACTTGATCAATATAGTTTCAGTTTGTAGAAGTGATAATTCAACTGTTTACTAGTTTAATTACCCCTTTGAACTCCGTGTCATTCTATTTAGACCTCTTGAATAAAATTTATGGAATTAATTATGATCCTATTCCGAGTTGAAATGTTCGACCTCAATGATACCCTCAAGTTGGGCCTCAACCAGTCAATATCAGCTAAAATACCAGTATTATGGATTTGTGATCATTTTAGAACTTGAAATCATGTTGTGCATTATCTGATAACCTCAAATGACCTTTAAAATGACCTTTTAGGTATGTGTTACGGTATATAGCAAAGCTGCCACGACCACATTTGAACGTCGGTATGGACTTCCGTCCACCATTTCAGGAAATTGTTTAAATTGTTTTTGTTTATCCATTTATTTAGAACACGCAATTAACACACAAAATGGTTAACCACTCCTTAATTAAATTAATCCAATGCTTTACTCAATTTTAATTGGCCGTATATCTTTTTGGTACGACTCAAACTTTGTAGCAAAAATATTTTATTAGCTTATGTAACATAAGTTATGTTTTGCCCATAGCGACCATCTGGTTCAGCTAGAGAGCTTAATCAAAGTTAAATTGATATTTCTCTTGCGATATCGGATGAGGATGGAATTAACAATTATTCATTCATTATTTTCGCTTGTGATTCTCAGCCCAGAATAGAATCATTTTATATTTATTAGATTATCACAATTTCACTCAAAGTCTGAAATAGGCTATTTTAAAAAGCAAAAAACGATTAATTTTAAATGATCACAAAGCTACTATAAGCGCGGCTTACAATGCAGCATCAATAATTGGTCTTATCATTACTTCTGTTTTTGGAAGCAAGATGCATCGACCATTCTGGCTTGCCATTGGTGGACTGATGGTGTCGGCAGGAGCTTTTATCAATACCTTGCCACAATTAAGGTTCTGACTAGCTGATT
>SCLD01023802.1:0-18121 GCA_004367895.1 Oikopleura longicauda
ATAAGTGCTTTGTAAGCAGTTCTAACTTAGAACTTCGAACATTCTTTAGACGTTTCATGTAGTTTTGATACGACGAAACCAATTGAACCTCCCGTTGTTCATGACCTTAACCCAATTTACCTGGCTGCTAATCGAGTTAACACACGATTCAACACACTTTTTACGTTTTATATAATTATTAATGTTTTATCAAACCGCACGTCGCCTCAAAAGTCACAACGTATTAATACGTATATTCACGTTATTGGAACTACTAACAATAAGTGTGAATAAGAGTAACAATAATCATCAATGATGGTCCCTAGTTCTTTTTTTGCTTGTTACATGACCCATTTAAGACAAGCTGGCTTATGCCGGCAAGTCATACAGTCGATATGTATGTTATTTTTGCGCCACCGGTCGGCAACTAATTATTCCCATTTGTGACCCCCTTAGTCGATAAAAGCCTGCTTCACATCTTTTCAATCATGTTGACCTTGTTGTACCTTGTAGTAGGTGTCCACAACTTGGAGGAAAGTAAGAGAATTTTCTCTAAAAAACTCTTTGCTAAAAATAGTTCAACTTAGGATGCGTCCAAGTTGCATGCTAAGCTGGAACTCTTAGGAATGGCAGGTTTAATCGCGCTCCACACAGACCTGACTTTGCGTTACGTCACTGAGTTTAAATTGACGAACAAATGCCTACGTTTTTCCCAGCACTTAAGACTGTTCACAAGGCTTTATGCTAATAAAAGGGCAGCACCAATGCCCACAAAAAATAATGGACTCAGAACGAATACATTCATATGAAAACAAGATTAATCAAGTTTACATGTCTGCATATTTCTCCTCAAGGCATGCGCAAAACGTTGTTGATCTCATAATATGAGTGTAATTTACACTTAATTAATGGCTAAATTTATTGTCCATGTCGAGTTCATTCTTCACAATCTTCAATCTAAGTCAGTGTTATCTTCCGCTCTTCTGCCAAAGTGTAGTGCCGTCAAATGCTCCTGGCGATAGTCAACACGGCAAATGGGACAGCTCGCGGCATTTGTCTTTGACTTGTCGAGCCAGGTTAATGCGCAACGATGACAAATGATGTGAATACAGTTCATCATATACGCCTCTCTTTCACTGTCAAACTCCTCCAAGCAGACGGCACACTCGTTTGCGCCCAACTTGACAAAGTGACGCGCCATTTTGTGGTATTTAGCTTCGATCTGGCGCAACGTCCCATTTACGAGGCGATAGTTGTGACGCAGCTGGGCCGTTGACTTTTTGTGTGCATCGCGTTGCGTATTCAATTGCTTTGCTAGATGTTGATTCTCTTTCGCTACAATTGCAATTGAGGTCATGTAGTACGATTCAGTTTTCAACGTTGCTCTTAGCTTTTCATTTTCAAGCATCAAATCTTTAAAATCATTTTTTCATTCAACCTATACTCTAGTACAACAAACCGTGATTTTGATCCGTCAGCTGTTCATTGGCTTGTTTCATTGTTTTAACTTCGATCCGCGCCAGGCGAAGGTCGTCTTGACCATTCAACAGTTTAATGTTTTTGCGATTGAGCTCGGCATGCTTTGAGCGTAAACGTCCGATCTCTGACGCTTGAACGCTGATCAGGTCGTCATCGTGACGCTTGTTGTAGAAGTGGTAGATCAAGCAAAATTGAATAATGATCTGGCCAACCAAGGTTAAAGCAAAGCATTTGATTTATCAATAAAATAGTATGCTTGAACCCCGAACGTAACAAAAGGGAGAGAAAACACAAAGCATGAACAAGCCACGGACTGTTAGACGGTACAATCGTACACGTCTTAGTCGCAAAGTGTGCATCAATGCCTGATTTTTCGCGCAACTCGATCAACCGCTCAAAATTGTCCTGGTACAATGACTCGCACAGGCCCTGCATTTTGAAATTGGTCGAGCAAAACCCATCCAATCGACCAGGCGTACTATTTTCATGGTACTCAGTCAGTAACTGGCCACGCTCAAGCAAGAGTCGCGTGTAGGCCTCCGTCACTGAGCATTTCGAGTATAAATTGTCTTTATAGTTGCACTGTGCCATTTTTCTCTTTTCTCTTTACAACTCAAAAAATCGTACGTCGTTCAATACAATGAGAAAACATTTATTTGTAATCGGGCAAACATTTAGCGTGAAACATATGCGCAGTTGACATCGCTCTACGTGTTATGTACTCATTAAATAGCCTGAATAGTTTTATCGTCGTAAAGCCACGTCGTAAAACCAACAGTTGAAAGCCTTTTCCCGTGGACTTTACAAGACATATCTGTATGACTCGGATGGCCTTCAAGAACCTCATACCCTGGCACTAATGCCATGATTGAATCTATCTCGTCTTCTTATGCTTGTCTTGTAGACTTGTCTGCTAGTCGAAATGCATTGGACTGCAAAATATGTTGTAAATTGCCCGTAATGAGGCTGCGCATGAATCGAAAACAGGGGCTCAACTCAGGTTTCGTTAACGGAAGACGCGCGGAAATACGAGGAAATCACAGGGCCTGCATTATATTTTGGTAATCGTGATTCGAGATTCCACCAACGATTAGAAGTCGTACATTCTGCAGGCGCTTAAAAGTAACCAACTAACTAAAAAATAACTAAATTAGGAAAGGAGCTTATTGATAAGTGTTATATGTCTTGTTAATAAGTCGTGTAAAAACATATTTTAAATACCTGATTCAACAGTGATGCATTAATTGCCAATTTTGCCAAAACCCCTAATGTCAGTGATTTTGTTATTTGCTTGACATGAATTTAAACGCAGTCAGAGTAGACATTATATTTTGCTTTCAATTTCCGGTCGCATGTGGTCAATTTCGAAAATGGCTAATCTTGGTCGTCTTCGGCTCCCAAAAAGTACCTTTTCAATGAAGTAAAATTAATAAACTAATTGTTACTGTACAGACAGTAATAATAGGTGGCATTATTGCTATTGCAAGCAAAGCCTTAAATAAGTTTATTTAGTCGGAATTAAAATTCACTAGTTGAAATGCGGTCTGACTTTTCAAAAATTCAGTTCGCGTTGAGTTCTGACTGATTCTCCGGCCACTTGAGGGTTAGAGGCCGCTTCGGGGTTTGTTGGCGTTGGCTTCACTTATTTCCACCTGGTATTTCAATTTTATTTTTTAAACAAGCAGATCAGAGATTAAATGCGTCTCCTCCAGCTTGCAGCATGCCTGTTGCAGGTGGTGGAATGCCAGAAGGATGATGACAGAGAACCAGGCGAGTTGGGACGCGCCAGATGGAAAAAGAAGCCGAAGACAACGCGTCCCACTACATTGGCGACTTTGACAACAAACACGAAAGCACAGCGCAAGGACTGGAATGAGTTTTCAATGGGAAATCAACAATACAGGTAAACGAACAGTTAAAGCCATGATTATTTTGAAACACACACACTTCCAGAGTGTACCAACGACGCGCAACATGGCGTCAAGCGAAGAACTTCTGTGAAGAGGATGGCTTGCAACTCGCTACCGTTTATGATGGGCGTGATTCGTCAAAGATTTTCGCTCGTTCAGGTACGTATACTTGGATCGGTTTGTCGACTGATACGGGATCAACGGGCCGATGGTACTGGATGGATGGAGAAACGTCGGTACGTTCGCGAACGCCATGGGGCTCGATCCAGCCCAATGATCCTGGTCGACGGCTGTGTGCCTACATTGCCATTAAAAAGGGCTCCGTCGCCGATACTAACTGCTTCAAAAAGTACCACTTTGTGTGTTCCGCAAAACCAACGACGGCGGCACCAACAAGCGACGATGGTAAAGGTTTTGAGGGCAAAAGTTTTCTCGGTGTTCCAGATGAAACAGCAACGCTCCCTACTTTGCCTGTTATTACAGCAGCAAGTGTTAAGCCAACGACCACAACTACTACTACAACGACGACAACGACGACCACAACCACGACTACTACCACTACTACTACCACTACTACTACCACTACTACGACAACAACAACCACTACTACGACGACGACAACCACCACTACAACAACAACTACTACTACTACCACTACTACACGCCTCGACTTACCAGTTTTAGATTTACGCAAAAACCGTGGCGCCGATGGTGAAACGGGTAAAATTCGCGATTGGGCCAACCGTCAGGATAAGACTCGAACTGTCTTCGTCAATTACGATACGGATGGCAACGGGCAGACATCATGGAGCGACACAGTAACACCTGACATTGAGTATGTCGAAGCCAATGGCGTGATGATGTTTCATCTTGACTATGAACAGAATCGACAGGTAATGTGCAACGATGAGTGGGATGATGATATCCAGTTTGATCTCAACATTCGACCTATGCGTTACGACAACAAGTGCCAATCAATAGAAACTGCACAAACGCCTGACCCAGATCCGCTGACGGACTGGAATGACTGGCTACCCATGTGTGGCGATGACCTGGCGAACCCGGATCGTGAATGTACTGCTGCTGACGAGTGCTGCTCAGTTTACCGTGGATTGAATTGGACGCAATCAGTGTGCAAGTGTCGCGAGTATGGCGGCGATATTGCGACACCAGCCAATTCGTATGAGGATGAGAAACTAGCCGATTTTATTGAATCAATATGGAAGACACGATACAATTTTAGCAACACAGACTGGTGTACTGATCCAGCTTCAGCGGGAACGCTTGACTGTAACTTTGAGCACGAGGGTCTGGTGCCGGCGAATTGGGGTGACATGATTATCTGGATCGGTTATCGCAATCGCAACGTGGGCCAAGGCGGCTCGCAATGGCAAATGGTAAATTCAACTGATTTGAATGATTCACATTACTGGGGTATGGTGAACACGGGTTCGGACAAGAAAAAACGTCGAAGAAGGGATGCCACCGGTCTTGGCATCAGTTACGATGGCAACAAAATGACGATCACAGTTGATAATGACCATATCCCAAATGCTGATGATTTGTTGATTGACTATGAAGCTGGTGTGGCTGATCCAACCTGTGTTGGCTTGTCCTTTGAGAATGACGATCAAGCTGAGGATGGACAGACATTGTACTACCTTCAGTGGAAGGAGTTCACTTGCTCACGTGCGCAAAACACAGTCTGTGAGGTTGATTTGCGCCGAACCGAAACATGTCTCTTTGGTAAGGCCGGTTCAGATCAGCGCATTACCACCGATCCGTGGTCAGCTGATCCCGATGAGTGTGTTAACTATAAATGGTGCCAGGCAGGTGTCGTCATGAGTGGCACTTGTCCAGAAGATCAACGATTTGATATTGAGCTTCGTACATGCGTCTCAGCATTAGATGTTGATTACTGTGACTATGATGAGTGTCTTTGTACCGATGCCGCTGATCCAGCCTGCAATGTATGCAATGGGTTGAATATGGCGTGTATAAACACAATCGGTACATATGTGTGTGAATGTGCCGAGGGATACCAGTGGAACGATGCCAAATGCCAGGCGACGACAAACAATCCTCAGGGTCGATGCCCGCCGGCTACGCAAAATGAAACTTTCTGGGTCTACCCAGAGGATGCCACGGCATTTGCTAATGGGGACTTTTTAACTACCGGTTCATCAGTTTATGATGCGGCACTGGGCGATCAGTGCGTTGACAAGAACGAGTGTTTAGATGTTTTCGAATGCCCGCTCAATTCGTATTGCGACAACAAGGATATTGCCACGGATTTCATATTCTACGACTGCGTATGCAATACGGGATTTACTGAGACACGCAACGAAACGACCGGAGCATTGATTAGCTGCGAAGATATTGACGAATGTAATGGCGCATTGGATGGCTGTTCGTCACCAACGCAGTGCGTCAATACAGAAGGCAGCTACCATTGTGGCTGCGAGGCTGGATTCACAATTGACACGGCCTGTCAGGCGTGTATCGATCAGCATACGGCCGATTTGGCGTCGGGTGCATTGACCGATCCGTTTGTGGTGGCTGGTGATCCAACTTCGGGTCCTGCGGATGCAAATTTGTGCGTAGCCGAAGCAGCTGGTGCCGTTACGCCCGGCCAGTGCTGTTATAACGTAGACGAGTGCAACAATATACCCAGTCTCGATTTCTGCCCGTCGGACTCGGTCTGTATTGACACTGAAGGCACGTACTTCTGTGATTGTGTTGCTGAAACGGAGTATATCGAGGAAGTGATCAGTCCCGATACTGGATTATTCACATGTATAGACAAAGACGAGTGCAGTACGGATGACTGGAATGTGTGCCACGATAATGCCAATTGTACCAATACGGACCCAAATTACAGTTGCGAGTGTCATGATGGATACGACAGCTGTTCCGACATAAATGCTGGCGAAATACCTGCCCAGTGTTGTGAAGATCGTGACGAGTGCGCCTTGGATGCGCCTTGTGCAACGTATGCCGACTGTACTAATGGTATCATTGCGCTTGACGTGTTACTTGGTTATGACATTGGCTACTCTTGCCAGTGTGGCGCAGGATATCGCGGTTCACAAGGCATTCCTGAGGATGCTTATACTGACAATGGTTGTGTTGACATTGATGAGTGTCAGGAGGGTACCGACGAATGCGACGCCAACAGTGTGTGTCAAAATTCAAATGGCAATTATTTGTGTTTCTGCAATTTGGGTTATACTATTGTTGATAACGAAAAGAATCAGTACTACTCTGGGCTGGATCCAACACAGACTGAGGGTGTGGACCTTTGCGTTGATTTGGATGAATGCGACGAAACTAAATCACCCTTGTTCCACGTATGCGACGTTAATGCCGCATGTGTCAACACAGAGGGCAGTTATGAGTGTACTTGTGAGGATGGATGGGCCGGTGACGGCTGGACCTGTTATGATGTCCAAGAGTGTTCCAATCCAACACTGAATGACTGCGACATCAATGGTGATAGTGGTGACGTTGAAGCATTATGTGTTAACACAGATGGAAGTCATGAGTGTCAATGTCCGGTTGGTTATGCTGGTACTGCCACCATCGGTACCAACGCCGATGGCGAAGGATGCGACGATGTTGATGAATGTGCCACTGATCCCACAGCTTGTACGGCCAATGCCGACTGCGCAAATACTATTGGCAGTTATGTGTGCACTTGTGCGACTGGTTATACCTTATTAAATGACGGTACTTGTGCTGATGTTGACGAGTGTGCCTCACCGGGTGCCTGTGATGAGCATGCCACATGTGCCGATACAGACGGTAGCTTCACCTGTACATGTAATCCAGGTTATACTGGCGACGGTATTTTCTGCGACGATATCGACGAGTGCATCACCGATCCCTGTGATGTTTTGGCAACATGCGCAAATGTTGAAGCTGGATATAGTTGCACATGCCCGACTGGCTACTCTACTACCGACAGTGGAACCACATGCGACGAAGTTGACGAGTGCTCTGACTCAAGTTTGAATGACTGTGACGCCAATGCATCATGCTCAAACAGTCCGGGTGGTTTTGATTGCGCTTGCAATCCGGGTTACAGTGGAACAGGACATGGTGTTAATAGTTGTGCCGAGGTCGATGAGTGTGTGACGGGCACGCACGACTGTGATGCTTTTGCAAATTGCGCCAATACTGTCGGCAGTTACGATTGTACTTGTCTGACTGGATACACAAGCATCAACTCACCGCCAGGACGTGACGGAGATTGTGTCGACGCGGATGAGTGTACGGACGGTAAGTAAACTCGCACAATATATTACGATGGTATACGTTTTCCATTTATTTCAGGTACCCACGACTGTGATGTGAACGCTAAATGTGTTAACATCATACCTGTATTTGTAACTAATGATGGCGAGAGACGCATCATTGGAACCGTGGAAGAAGTTATCGAACGGTTCACTGAAATCCAATCACGTTTTACTATGTCACTTAGAAATAGTGATGCGTTTACCACTCTTGGTTATAACTGTACGTGTGACAGTAGTTTGCTTGGCAATGGGTTCGACACGAGTACAACGGATATAGTCGATCCAGATGGATGTACACCTATTCAAGAGTGCACCGACGGCCTGCATAATTGTGATGTTAATGCTGAGTGCACTCAACTGCAGCCGGCTGGATTTGAGTGTGCATGTAAAACAGGATTCGTTGATACACTTGTCAACGGTGTCGTCGTTCAACCAGGCATCTCGTGCGAAGATCAAGGTAAACGTCTTTGTCCGAAGTGTATTTTTATCATTTTTTTAAGATGAATGCGATCCATCGCTTAACCCTTGTTTGGACAACACTGACTGCGTCAATACAGAAGGCAGTTACAGTTGTGGCTGTACGCCTGGTTTTATTGGCGATCCTAGTGACGAGTGTCTTGATGATGGTATGTTCATCCTTATCCGTTTGATATTTAACAGTTTACTAAGATGAGTGCACAAACCAAACTGATGACTGCGATCCAGCAGCATCGTGTTCAAACACTCCGGGAAGTTTCACTTGCACATGTCCAACCGGATATTCGGGAACGGGCCGTGTATGTACTGACAACGACGAATGTCTTAACTTTGCATTAACCGGCTGTGACACAAACGCCAACTGCGTTAACAATGGTTCGGTTGAGTTATTTTGGCCAAAATGTTAACGATTTTTTTAGCCGGATCGTATACATGTGAGTGTAAACCGGGTTATATTGCCTTCGAAGGTGATGGCATGATGGGTGACTGTGTCAATGAAGATGAATGTCAAACTGGAAACAATGACTGTCCTTTGGCGCCAATTGGTATTTGTATTGATACCCATCCAACCGAGAGTGGCTACTTTTGTGACTGTATTGAGGGCTATACTTATCAGCCAGGTTAGTCGATCGTTATATTTTCTCAAAAAAATTCAAAATTATTTCTGTTTTTATTTCTAAATAACTTTCTTCCCTTTATTAGGCACTAAGACCTGCGCCGATAATGACGAGTGCATTTACAATCCCTGCCCGGCCAATGCTGACTGTACTAACACTCCAGGCTCGTACACGTGTGCATGCAAGGATGGATATCTCCTGACAGGACTACTTCCTCCAGGTGCGTAGCCCTTAAAACGGAACATAGAGTGGCTCATGTGAGTTTAGACGATGGAACGGAAGGATCAGGAGCTGTATTTGATGGTACATGCACAGAAATCGATGAGTGTCTCGACACTGTTACTCCCGTGTGTGCCGTCAATCAGGTCTGCCAAAACACTATTGGCAGTTACACGTGTTATTGCAAACCTCAATTTGTTGATGACGGAGCTGGAAACTGCGTAAACCGTGACGAGTGCCAAGAAGGTGTCTGCCCGATTTCTGGCGTATCAGGTATGTGAAATCAAATATCTTAATTAGTTAATAACATTTAAATTTAGGTTGTGTTGATGAAATTTGCGCACCAGATGATACGGATTGTGACGGATACGTGTGTCAATGTCCGGAAGGCTATGAAACCAGTGTCGTCCGCGAAGAAGTGGCGCTCGACACAGTTGACGGTGAAACGGTGACAGCAATCACGACTACATATATTTGTAGCGACATCAATGAGTGTGCCGCATCACCACTGCGTAACTCATGTCCAGCTAACTCAGGTATGATTTTGTTACAAGTACGTCAACTTATGTCGTCACTTAGTTTGTACGGACTTACCTGGCTCCCCATTTA
The DNA here is from genome assembly GCA_004367895.1 of Oikopleura longicauda. Classification (NCBI taxonomy): domain Eukaryota; kingdom Metazoa; phylum Chordata; class Appendicularia; order Copelata; family Oikopleuridae; genus Oikopleura; species Oikopleura longicauda. The sequence continues at coordinate 9,589 of SCLD01023802.1, forward strand.
CATGTTCGTGTGTTGCCGGTTACGAGGACTCGACTGGTGGTCTCGATCCTGCCGTTCCCGCCTGCGTAAACCGTAACGAGTGCATTGGCTTTGTGTGTAATTCGCTTGCTAGTTGCGAGGACACCGAAGGTAGCTTCGTTTGCAATTGTCCAGTTGGTTTCAGTGGCGACGGAATAACGGGATGTTCAAATGTAGACGAATGTACGCAAGACCCGAGTCCATGCTCTGCGCCAGCTGTGTGTATAGGTCAGTTGATATCAATTCAACATCGTCGGCGTAACCATACTTTCAAGATACGATGGGTTCATTCACGTGTGTTTGTCCAGTTGGTTTTACTCTTGCCAATGATGGCTCCTGTTTGGATGTCAACGAGTGCGCACTTGGTGGGCACAACTGTCAAACGGGTGAAACGTGTTTGAATCTACCTGGAGGTGTCGCTTGTTTCAGTAAGTTCAACTCTAAAGATTCTGGTCACTGTGTTTTGAGTGTAAAGATGTTTTGGGACAGGTGTGGGCATCGTGTACTTATGCCTGCGTAATAGACCTTGGTCTAGACAAATTCTCGGGTGTATATACTAGTGGGTTCATGCTTGATGCGTAAAAATGATCTGCGTAATACATCTGCCCTGGAATTTTATCAACGCTGACCGCAACACATTATGTATTCCACTCATATGACCTGAACAAACCACGATCACACACATTCTCACTGAATTGGGTCACTTCCTATTGTGATGTTTTCAGCGATTCCGCGGACGACAATCACCCCCGCTGTCGAGGGTGACCCTCACGTCCGCGTTCAGCATGCCGAAGAGGAGCCTGTCTGCTTTGATATCGACGATGAAGATGGCAGTGTTCTTGACTTGATCTCAGATTTGGATACCGGGCTCGAGGTCAATGGTCAGCTAATCAGTGCCAGTCAGAAGAAGCATGTCTCTCGATTGGAACGTGTCGGCATTCTGACACCATATGGCATTGAAATCGGCATTTATCCTGACCGTGTCACCCTGGGCCAGGGTTTCCGCACCCTTCAAGTTTTCTTGTTTGACGAGTAAGTTCAGCATGCGTTGTTGTGTGAGATAAGTTACATATAAAAAGTGATCACGAAATGGGCCTGGGCGATTGTCACATTATCATTCACTCGACAAAAACAAGTCCGAAACGCGGTGTTACCATTTCGATTGGTGACTTCTCGATGCTAAGATTCAACGTTTGGATTAAAAATCGCAAAGACTCCATGTCTTTCCAGATTGAGCGCTCCGAGGGACTCAGCGAAAACTTGACCGGTATTCTTGGCGAGACAATGCAAGGTAAAAAATTTATTTTTATTTTTTTATATGTTCAACTTGACAAAATGTAGGCAAAACAACGTACAAAATCAACGACGATGGATCAATCACTGTTCGCGACAATCAACGTATTGAGGCTCACGAGTATTTTTGGTCGTCGGAACACGCATGCCACCAAATCAGCGAAGATGCCGCCGTTGAAAAGTTCCTTGGCCATCCAATCACCGACTATCGCGTGCCAAGCTTGTTCGATCGATTAGTCCCGGAATGGATCAATGGTCTGGCGGAAATAATTGGGTTGAAAACGCCAAAGAAGAAATAAAATAAATACTCGAAATAATAAACAATAACGAACTGACGTGTACCTCATAACCAAATTCTTCTGATTGTCACGGTCCATTTCGCAACAGCCATTTTCCCATTTGTCGGACATAATTTCCGCCCAGTCTGCTCTGACGTTATGTTCAGCTTTCCGTGACTCCCCGGCTGACAGACATATGTCGCGCTTGTTGACCATTCCAAGTAGCTACTTGAAACAGTTCATGCTTTTATCAAACTATAGTAAAGTCTTTACGGATGTGCTTTACCGGCTTTTCCTCTTGACAGTATTTTGCATATATAGGTTGTATATACGTTTAGTTCGCCCCTTAATGTAAGAACTACGGTTCTTATTCTGTCTGTTTCAGACGACAAATGACAGTACATTGAAATGTGACATTAGTGTTTATGTTTATGCCGCATAAATATGCGCCTTACATTGCAAGGTCACAATTGTAAATGTGGCGAACTTTTTTAATAAACTCATTGCGGTAGGTTTACTTGATTAAAACAAAATAGGAGAATCGATCGTTTGCGCAATCGTGGACTTGTGCCGGAGCAATGGGAGCGGTGAGCGAGAATAATTTGCACAGCTTAGTGTGGATCAAGTAAATCACTTGATAAATGGGAGCGAAACAGGTTAAATTAGATGATGAACATTCCAAAATGCACCAAGAGGATGATATTGAACATTTGCGGAATTTGCGGCTTACGGGAGGTATGATTCCGCTGCTTGATCGTGCATAACGCTTGGCTGAGAGACTAAAAACGAGAAATGATATTTTATTTAGTATTTGGCATACCCGCCACTTTGATACTTATACTGCTGGGCGTTTTAATTGCTTACGATACAGGTTGCATCACAGATTTCGAGAAGTCACTCGAAATGATTGACTTAATACTTGTTAGAGGTCAACCTAATAAAAGCGTGCGGTTATCAGCGTTATAAGCTCAATGACAAGAAACAGAAGCGTGTTGCCCGTCATCAACGTCCAACACACTCACCAAAACCGCCTGTACATCTACTACCACCACCTCCACCACCGCCACCGCCATCGCGTCGGGACAAGCCCGAGGAGCTGGTATTTTTTGTTTGAAATAAAAAACGAACCGAGGCCATAACCGAAATCATAAATATCTAAGGACGATATCGTAACATCTTTTCTCCGTCTCATCGCGCAGTTAGACACACCTATTTTACTACATCATTCGTTGGCTTGAACTTCTCGTCATTTTTTTGTGTCATTTGTCGAAAATCATGGACGAAATTAGAGAACTCTTGAAAAGTCTATGTTCGGGTATTCCCGACAATCTGCCCGAGCATCCGGGCCTTGACGACAGGTAAACTGAAGAAGGCGCCATCATCAAAAGCAACATTCCGTGTTTCAGCGTTCCCCACGCCCCCAAGCGTCCCCATAACTTGACGGAGCCGGAGCGGACGCTGGCGGTGAAGAATGCGTTGCGCTATTTTGAGGCGAAGCATCATGCCACATTGGCGTCCGAGTTTGAAAAGGAGCTCGATCAGTATGGGCACATTTACATGTATCGCTTCCGCCCAGTCAACGTAGCGATCAAAGGTTTATTCTGGGTCTCGTTAAAACAAACTCACTTAACCCGACTTTACATCGTTAAGCGTACCCAGTGAGCCTCTATCCGTGCAAAATAATACACGCCGCATGCATGATGCATCAAATCATGAACAATCTTGACTATGCAATTGCCCAGTACCCGAATGAGCTGGTCACGTATGGTGGCAATGGGCAAGTGTTTTCCAATTGGATCCAATTCCGTCTCTGCCTCCACTATCTCGCCCAGCTTGACGTCGATCAGACGCTAGTGATGAGCTCCGGTCATCCGGTGGGCCTTTTCCCGAGCTCGTACGAGTCACCACGCTGCGTCATCACAAATGGCATGATGGTGCCGCGCTTCTCGACGCCTGACGAATATCAACGACTGTTCGCACTTAACGTAACACAGTATGGTCAGATGACGGCTGGATCGTGGTGTTACATCGGACCACAGGGCATTGTCCATGGCACCACGTTGACCGTGTTGAACGCATGTCGCCGAATGTATGGTGGCGTGGCGGATACGGCGGGGAAAGTGTTTCTAACCTCGGGGCTCGGTGGGATGAGTGGTGCTCAGGCCAAAGCGGCGACGATTACGGGCGTTGTCGGCATCATTGCCGAGATTGACGAGAGCCACTTGAAGAAGCGACATAAACAAGGCTGGTTGGATGAATATACAAGTGACGTCAATGAACTGGTTGAACGCGTTCGTCGCTACAAACAGGCAAAAGAGACACGTTCAATTGGTTATCACGGCAATGTTGTCGACATCTGGGAGAAGCTGGTTGAGATTTACAAGCAAACAGGCGAGCAAATTGTCGACCTGGGCTCGGATCAAACCAGTTGTCACGATATCAAAGGCGGCGGATACTTGCCTGTTGACATGGCGGTCAAAGATGCCCAAGCCCTTATTGCCGCTGATCCCGATGAATTCTTGTCACGTGTTCAGGAAACGCTGAGACGACACATTGATGCGATTAACTATTTGAGCGAGCGTACTAACTTGTACTTCTGGGACTATGGCAATGCTTTCCTGCTCGAGGCTGGCCGCGCCGGCGCAAATGTCTTTCGCGATGGTTCGACAACATTGTACCGCTATCAAAGCTATGTGCAAGATATAATGGGCGACATATTTAGCCTTGGCTTCGGCCCATATCGTTGGATTTTTGCATCGGGAACTGACGAAGATTTGATCAAGGGCGATCAGATTGCCATTCAAGTGCTCGAGAAAATAATGGACAGTGGGAATATCAGGAAACAGAGATGAACTCGTTTTGTACTGTAACTTACAGTCTATAGGTTCAATTTTTATGACAGGATGCATATAGTTTGCAAAGCAGCTGCAAAGCAGCTCAGCAAAACTTAAATTTAATGAACCCTGTGCGAAGCAGGCTGTGCTTGAACAGATATCTTCCGTCTCTGTCGAGGGAGTCGCCCGGGAAGAGAAGTATTTCCTATGTCCGAGCAGATGCGTCTGATTTCTCGTGACATTACTTAGCGTTTTATGAGTCTCCGGCTAAGGCAACAGATGAGTGCTTTAAATCGGCGTTTGTCTATTAGACAAATGTCTGGGATACGAAAACCTTGGAAGTACTGTCGGTTTTCTAAGTACAGTAAAATTGCACTTATATGTTAAAATCTCTTCAAAAAGTGAAGCGTCGCGTCAGAACTACGAGGACAATTACAAGTGGATCAAGGAGGCCGAGAAGAACAAATTGGTCGTTGGCTCAAAAGCACGCATTTTATACACTGACATGCAGGTTCGTGCATTTTTGTTGTTGTCGTTATCCACGTGTCAAACGGCCAAATGTACGTTTTTTAGGGTCGCTGGGAGATTGCAAAAGCTTTCAATGACGCCGTCGCCAGTGGCCATATTTCCGGTCCCATAATACTCTCTCGCGATCACCACGACGTCTCTGGTCAGATTCTGCCACGCTGCGAGATTCCAAATCTTCTAATTGAGCCCTTCAGGAACTGACTCGCCATTCCGCGAAACGAGCAATATTTATGACGGTTCAGCTCCGACGGCTGACATGGCCGTACAGGTGATGTGTTTGGTCATAAATTTGATGCAATCTAAATTTTTAAAACCTCATTAAAACATTAATTTAGAATTGCATTGGCGATGCGGCCCGCGGGGCGACATGGGTATCGTTGCACAATGGTGGTGGTGTTGGATGGGGAGAGGTTTTTTACTGTTGTTGCTGCGTTGCCGAACTTTTTGGGCTTAGGTTATGAATGGCGGATTCGGGCATGTGCTCGATGGGAGTGCCGATGCCGCTGTCAAAGCGCGGCAAATGTTGGCCTGGGATGTGTCAAACGGTATTGCACGACGCTGCTGGTCGGGTAAGTACTTATATTAATCTTTTAAATATTAAAATCACATTCAAAGGCAATTCAAACGCGAAAATTGCAGCCGAGGCTGCCATGCAGCGTGATATGCGTCTGAAGATTACCATACCATCCGAGGTGAACCTCTGAGCTGATATTTGCTGAGAATGATGCATTATGTTGCTGTCTAAACTCGAAAGGCCTTACTCTAACTATAGTGAATAAATTTTCAAAAAATGCGTTTTTTACTTCTTTCATGCCTGGCCTTTGCCGTTAGCCTCGGCTCACCGCAAAACGTGCGTCACGACGTCAATGTCGCTTTCAAAGAGCAAATTGGTGCCGATTTGAGCGTGCACTTGGAGCAGCTAAAACGCGAGCGCGAGTTAATCGCCGAGGACGTTTACACTGAGATTAAACTGATGGATAAAGCCGCGTTGGAACAGTTCAAGGCGGACCTGGACACCGTCAAAGGCGCCAATCACTTCGAGGATGAGGACGAGGATGAAATCTGTCAATTGTGTGGCGCCATTCGCCTCTTACCACGCTGTCGCAAACCGGTTGACGGATTGCCAACGCGCCCAAAGATCTGTCGCGCATGCTTGATTTATGTTGCCACGTGTGTACTGTGAATTTTATTAACTTTTATTCATCAATATTTTTCTGTCTCAATGTTTTCTGCAGTTTCAGATAAGCACCCGTTTTAGTCGGCGCCGGTTGATACGCCGCCACCTCGAAGGCGTTTACGTCTTTTGCCCATTTTGAGCGGCTTGGCAGTCCTGTGTGATAAAAATGTGATAAAAACAGATTTTGCGTGTAAAAAACTACCTTTATTGCTTGTTTCCTCGGCCCCCTCGGTGTTGTCCTCGGCGCGTGCCACCCAGCCGGGTTTGAACTCGGGCAGGGGCTCCTCGAGCTCGTCAACAATTTCCAGCTCGTTTTCCGTGTCGTCTAGCTTGGCCTTGAAAAATTAAATTAGAAGCTAGCTTATTCTAAACGTTCTTTTTGTACCTTTTTCGCCGCACTGGCATCACCGCCATCTGAAGCACGGCGTTTTTGAATGATTTGGACCTTCTGTCGTCGACAGTAACTCTCCACGTACGTCCGGTAGTCGTCCTCCTTGGTCCATTTGGGACATGCCTTGGGCGGCTTATCGTCACAGTTGTCAGGCACTGATATTATTCAGATTATATAGAAGGGCTACTATCGGACAGTGTCACTTACGTGGCGCATTAAATCCCGGATAAGCAATGATCCGGCCCATGTCAATGCCGATTAGTTTGCGCTCGGGTCCCTCGTTCAAGTCCAAATGCGTCAACTCATTGCACTCGCCCTCCTCCTTGACATTGATCTGGCTGGTTGCACTCTCGAACGTTTCGGCCTCCTTCAACCATCCGGGCGGATAACCGGCATTTCTCATGCGATAAACCCAACTGGGCAGCTCCGTCTTGTCCATGCCCAGCGCCAATCGGAGCGATTCCGAAATGGCGCCCGGTTTAAAGTCCTTGTACTTCTTATTCGTCGAATAATCCGAAGCCTCAAAGAGCCGGACATTTGGCCCGCTACTGCGTGGCCCGCGTTGCCCGATTGCGGCCATGAATTCTTCTTTGCGCTTTGAGATTGCCGCCGGGTCTTTTGGCTTCGGGCACTTTGCAATTGAACAGTTCAAATCGCCGCAATTGAAGCAACACTTGCTCAGTTTACTCTTGCGCTCTTCCAGCTTTTTCAAATCTTCCTCGGGATCAAGAGCCAGCGTATCCTTGTACAGCGTATCATAATCAGGCACCTCCCATCGAGCCGCGCGCGGATTGTCATGATGCCCGATTGGTTCGCCAATCTTGTCGACAATGAACTCGTCGGGATAAACTTGAACGGATTGAATGATTGTATGATCATCGGCTTGCTCATTATCGTCAATCATCACCGGGATTGCCGATTTTTGGTAGGGCAGTTGGGGCACATTAAACGCCAGCTTATCACGCGCCACCTCGACCATATAATCACTGACCATGCGAATGATGCGATCCTTGTGCGATCGCGACAGATCATTGTGATAGAAATTGATCTGACAAATGGGCCCCTTTTCCGAGTCCATATTTTTGGGCGGTTTGACCACATTCAACAGGCGTCGAAGTCGATAATTTTCCGCCTCTAAATCCTTCATTTTGTCTTCTGGATGGGCTTGACCAGGTAACTCTTTATAAGCGTCTTCGACGGTAGGCGCAGCGGAGGCGTTGGCACTCCAATCCGACGCTTCAAACGCCGTGAACAGGGCATCAGATCCGAATGACATTCTATTAATTAAATTAATCAATTTACTTTAATTCTTAATAAGTTAATTTGCGCCAGTGAGAGTTAAAATTTTGACTAAGGAATTAGTTGACGCCTGTACGAGTTAATTGGCCGATTCGAAGTAAGCCGAGGCGGCGGCGGGGTTAATGGTGGCTGAGCCAGGCTTCCAATTGGCCGGGCAGACTTCGCCATGCTCCTCGACAAATTGGAACGCTTGCAAAATGCGCAGCGCCTCCTCGGGCGAGCGACCGACGGGCAGATCGTTGACGACGGAGTGGCGGACGGTGCCACTTGGATCGATCAGGAATAAACCACGCAGGGCAATGCCACCGGCGGCATCAATGAGCACGCCATAGTCCTTGGCGATTTGCTTGTTGAAATCGGCCAGGATGGGATAGGCGACGCCGCCCAAACCGCCAGCCTATTTGATTAGGTTGAATAAAAAGAAGGTGTTTCAATTAAGTACCTTGCGTGGCATCTCGTCCCACGCCTTATGCGAGAAGTGCGAGTCAACCGAGCAAGCAACGACTTGACAGTTGTTGGCGGCGAATTGCTCGGTCATGTCCGAGAACGCGATCAACTCGGTCGGGCAGACGAAGGTGAAGTCAAGCGGGTAAAAGAACAGACACACCCACTTGCCCTCGGCGGTGTACTTCTCCAAGGAGATCTCCTCAAATGCGCCTTTCACCGAGGCCTGGCCGGCGAAGGCGGGTGCCGGCGCCGTCACCTTGGCGTAGGT
>SCLD01023911.1:0-18109 GCA_004367895.1 Oikopleura longicauda
ACTCAGTTCCAACCACGTTTTGATTTCGAATGCACCCGTCGATTTCATTAGTAGAGGGGATGGAAAAATAGTTGAACAAAAAAACATATTAAATTGTCAAGTAATCAAATGTATGTCCCACCCGCACGCAAGTTACGCCGATCTGCGATAATCTCCATTGACATATTGTAATGAACCGTGTGCAATTTGTCTATGTTTACCCGTCTGGCGAGATAATCGTTACTGTAAACGCCATTGTTGGCGATTAACTCGTTTATTTGTGCCTGTAAACCGTGTTTACGTTGGTTGATTCGATCAACTAAATATTATTATGTTATGAATTACACTTAATACAATTAAATAAACCCATGTTCCCATCTCTAATTGCTTGTGCTCTTAGACGCTCAAGTCGTTGTCTTTTCGCCGCCAGTCGAGCAATCAGCTGATTGTAATTGCTGATAGTGGCGAGCTTCGCTTCCAAGTGACGCTTGTAAGTGCTGCTTTCATCCTTGAATCTTTCAAAATGCATTGACCAGTTGGTTTGGAGCTCTAAACAGGCGATTTAGACTTTAGCAAACATTTAACTAGTCAATTCATCCGGAATTGGGTTCGTGTGAACACGCCACTTCAAATTGATAACCTTTAGTCCGGTTAAGCGTCTTATACTCGAGCCCTAGACGCTGGGCAAAGGCATGCGGCTCCATGAAGAAGGCCAGTCGTTGTCTGATCAGATTGCGCGTTTTCTGACGCGTGTCCAGCTAAAGTGGGCCCAAAGTGAGATTGGTAAGCGTTTGGTCAAAATTTAAATTCCAGAAGTCGAGTTAAATGTGGAGCAAATTAAGTCTTGGATATCAGTTCTTTTAATCAGAAATAACAAAAAATCGAACATATTTTGTAATCCTTTTTTATAGAAATTACAAAAAAATACACCACCTCGAAGGCCATCCCGTCACTCGTTAGTGACTGCAACAGACTGGTGACCTTGTCGCGCTCTTTTGACTCATGTTGAATTTGCTCGGCTGTCTTCTCCGCTCTTAGTACGAGCGTCGTCAAAAGCAAAAAGATGAAAATCATTTTTCTGTTTCGTTTATTCCGACGAATAAATCTCTCTCGACTTTGACAGCGACAGTGTCGAGCCGAGAGGCGGTGATTAACGTGTTATCAGTTGTCTACATGTCTTCAGATTTCAATCTCACTCGCGTCAGGTCGATCAGTCAAGCGCACAGAAAAAAAGAATCAGTTATGATTAATACCCATGAACATCAACCAAGCAAATAATGTAACAACCCGCCCGCGGGTCATGGCGACTCTCTCATCGCGCCTCGACCAGGTCGAACACAATTAGTCAGAGTTCCATGTTCTGATCGGAATTGTTTTTTTACGTGCCACACAGCCGGGTAGGTGGATCAGTATACGAAGTGCCAGTGGACCAGTTTTGCTTTGTCTTACTACTACGATTGAGTCAATTAGGCGGCAATAACAAACTTGCGATTATTAAACAGGACCTTCGCCAACACAAGGATCCTTGACACACACTTTATTAGACAAGAAGTCAGAGAAACAAAATTAATAAAAAACGTGTGATATTCGACACAAAATGATGCTGCTCTGGCTACTGCTAGTTGCTGTTCATGCACAAGAAGAAGGTAAGCAAAAGTTAACTTGCTAGTCAAATCACTGTTTTGTTCATCACTTATGTAAGAATGGGATGACAGTGAGTGGTGCCAAGTGGCTAAGTTGTTTCCTTTCCAGCACCACCGGGCCCGGGCCAGCCACTGCCACTTGTCAAACATCTTGCCTAAATTTAGCAAGAGCATACTAAAATGCAAACAGAAAAACAAGTTGATGGCTATTTATAGTTTTTGGTATTCTAAATTGCTATTGAACCAAACCGATTGGTTGAATGCCGATCTAAGAGGCCCAGAAAGCTCAATTTTAATCAACGGGAATGCGCCCTCTAAATGCGTGACCGAGACCAAAGAAAGCATTATCAAGCCACTTTGTAAGCTTTTTGGAAGAAAATACGAAAAATTCTAAAAGTTCACCTGATTGAATTGTTCACCATCTCGAACGGGCTCACTTTTTTTTGTGCTCAGCTAGTCGAAAAAAGTACTTTATAGACAGTGAAGGCTAAATTATGCTTGGTGTGCCCGATGATCGTTTTTTTGTGACACACCCCATGTTCAGGTCCATCCTCGCCCCAGCCGCCTGTTAGTACGATAGAAGGAAGAGCATCCCCCATTAATGTTACAGTTTCAACGGATGCACAACAGCCGACTACGAATTCGAGCAGCAGCAGCAACATCCCACCGGCGGAAAGCAGTGTAATTACTCCGGCGCCAATTACAACGCCACTTTCAAATACGACCATTGTGAATAATGGCACGGGGACAATGATAGAACAACCGGAATTGATCTCAACTGAGGGTATTGACGATGCAAGCAAAGAGGAAGAAGAAGAGCGTATGGAGAACGAGTATGGCGATGACAATATGTACGACAGTGATGGAGATGATAACGATGAACCAGTGAACGTTAATGATCAGCCCGACTTGGCCCCGTCAGCAACGACCAGCCCCGTCCAACAACGGCCAACAGCCGATGCGACACGACAAGGTAAGTGCGGTTTTTAATCCGGTTCTTTATATCCGCAATTTTTAATTGCGTACCCATTCCGCAGGTGAAACCACACACTTGAACTAGTTTGTCGTTTGTCATAATTCAATCGGAATAATGCGAAACTTGTTCACGATTTCTAAATTGACCATTTTTTTATTACTTTCGTTGGCAATTCATGTAATCGCTTTCAAGTTCAAGTTATGGTTCGATCTAGAGCTAAGCCTTTTTTGAACAAGTGAGAGCTGTCAAGTGTACCTACTTGGTCTCTCTGTTGCGCGAGTCTGATTTCTGTGCTCGTAAGCTGTCTTTCAGACGCCAGTTACGAAGAGGAACAAAGCCTAGATCCGGCGTTTATGGAAAATAACATGCAATTGGATGATGATGCCGTTGGTGTTGAACCGACCGATGTGAACATTGAAGACATGAGCGGTTAGTTGTGATGCAATTTGGCACTTGTCTCCCCACCAGTCTCTATTTTTATTTTCGATCCAAAAAAAGTTATTCGTTATCGCCTGCTTATGTGCTTTCGCATGAGTGTTCAAATTGAGATATTCCAAGTGCAAGCTCTGTTTGATATTAACAATGTCCACATTTTTTTGTTTAGGCAATGGCAGCAGCAATTTCGCCATATTCGCCCTCTGCTTATCCGGATTCCTGGCCGGTATTGCATTTGTCCGCTGGCGACGTCAAAGGTAATTTCGCTTAACACATTTCATCACAAAAGTTTTCGAGAAAACGTTTATCCGCGAAAGTGACCCCGTTCAGCTTCAACTAGACAGAGGCTACGGGTCGTCTACGGTCGATTGGATTAATACTTCATCCAATAACTCCTCTCGAAATTGCATTTTTCTGTGTTACTACTTGCTTTTGTGTGTTGTTACCGGCCATGTTATACGCCATTTTTCGCCATTTCTAATGCGGAATGTGCGCGTTTCCGTTCACATTTTATAGCAAGGAGTCGACTAGAAAGTGTGTGTTTAATTCTAAACAAGTCGGCAGTATGCGGACAGGATGTCACCGTTTTAGTCGTTTACCGTTCACATCTTGCTTAGAGCCACCACCAGAGACTCTGACGGGCACACCATGGCACTATCAATTATTGTCAACATGTGTTTTCATTTTGTACGTGTCAAGAGAAGTGTCGAGTCGCGTGTATGTGAGACCCCTGCGACTTTATTTGGGACACTATTTGGGGACAACACACGACGACGACTGACGATCACAACTAATGCAATTTGCCAGTTTGCTTTTTGACAAATTAGTACTCACTTTTTTTTCAAATTCACGTGATCATACACTCAAAGTTGGAGCCTATATCCCTCGTAATAGCAATCGCCATAATAGTTGCACAGCAGTCGCCGCGAATCTAAAAAAAGTAGATTCCGGGTCGAAAGAAACAAGCTGACACTTTCATGTTGGTATGTTGTTGCATAAATTCCTAGGTGAACCTCGCCCCATGGGTTACAGCTTCTTCACCCAAGCTGCCATGGTGTTCGAATTCGAATCCCCACTCGGGTTAGAGGCCTTATCCAAATATGACATAATTTGGCATGACCTTGATTGCATTACTTCTGGTTAAAACCGGATGCACGAACTTAGTTAACAAGTGGGCATCCGGGTGAACACGTTGGAAACAGGATTGTCACTTACTACAGTCAGTCATCTTTAATTTCAGCGGTTCGATTTATATATATAACATATATATGGGGGAGCGTTGGAAAACATACGTAACATAACGTCAATTAGAAGTTGAGACGTGTCTGTCTTGAACTTGCCTTTTGGAACCGACTGAAAATGAGGAACAGTTCGAGAACAGTTTAATGTTTGACAACAAGCGGCTGTGGCTAACACTGAAAATGGTCAACCGGCTGGGATTAATGGCATAATCATCGTTCTGGATGTTTCTAAAGTGGCCAAAAAAAGTGAAAGAAAAGAATTACACTCACTCGCGTCGTACTCTAAACCGATGTTGCCCTGACAATGTAGTAATTTGGCTCCAATACGTATTATTACTGTCTTAACCAAGGGCTGGGGAGACATCGTGAGATACCAATGTAATGTCTAAGAATAAACTTAATAACAATTAATGCCCGATCCAAGACGGCATTCTGCCACACCATGCTCACTTTTTGGATTCGTTTATTGATTTATTCGTAAACGCAGTACCCAAACATATCGACGTCACGAATGCAGCCGCCGCCCCTAACAACCTAATTGTCTTCTCTATTTTCGCGTTCGTCGAAAAGAGTTCAAATATCTCGGCGTGTGTGTCTCGACCTAAATTATCAACAGTAATGTTCATTCCACCATCTCCCAACTGTGTTTGTTCAGACGTAGCGAAACGGCGCGGTATGTGTCAACCCATGCCACCTTCAACAATCCGGTCTCGTTTCCGGACATGAGCTACAATGATGATCCACTCTGATCCGGTTGGACAAACAATTATTCACCTGAATGCCCGCGTATCTTCACTTCATCTGCTCCAGTTATCAAATAAAGTATTATCCGCCATATTCTTCCTGTCTTTCATACGTCTAAATGGGTCAGCGGCGCCCAAAAACAATGCATACTACGTATAATGGTTCGAGGGTAAGACGAACATGCAGATATGACAAGGGCCTAACACTGACCCTGACACTGGGATCAGGACGGATTTTTAATGAAAAATTCAAATTAAACGTGCATCTAATCTCACAGGCACTAGTAGTGGCTCGAGTCGTACCCGTTTGGTCGGTGCTGCATACAAAGAGCGCCAAATTTCTAAAATTAAATGAGCCAGTAGTGAATATACGCACATATTCCACACGGACGAGAGCTTGCCACTTGACGAGCCGGTTCAATTGCGGCTGTACACAAGGACCAAACCAGCAGTAGCTGATTTTGGGTAAATGCTTTTGGGTAAATAACGTAACAACGTGACCCCAGTTCACTCTGCCGCTAAGCCTGGCCAGCTGAAGTTTAGTTGTTGAACCTGACTGAACTTGTAAACTGAGCACAAGTAACATCAAACACAGAGCGGTCAAGTTATATCCAGACCAAATTCATCCCGTATCGTCTGTTCATCCGGCTTGAGAAGCAAAGAACTTATCAGTACAATTTCGCCGATGCTCATTTGAATATGAAACTCAGCTCTAAAAATTGGCGTTCATTCGAATGCATTCCGTGTTCCGTGGTGCCCTCTTTTCTAAGTGATGAATAAAACCGATGAGTGAATCATTTTGTGCAAATAGTTAAACAGTGCTGGAATGTGATCGGTACCTCGTTACCGCAGTGCTACCCTGAAATAAGTAACGATCCAGGATAATCAGTCGTTGGTGGGGTTAGTCACTCAAACTACACAGACGCGCTGCCATGGGCGCGACAAAGTGTGCGACTACGACAAAGTGCCACATTTCTACTGCTGCGATGTTGCTACTACATGGGGCGAAAAAAAATCATCAAAAATTTAATTTGGATTTTTTCTGTCTGCTGAGCGACGACGTTTCCGTCGTCGAGCGAAACATATTAGACGCTCTCTCTCTTCGGCCTGTCTTGCCGAAATTGTGACAAAAAACAACTGTAACATCGGGGCCAAAAGCATATTTAGGTTGATCAATGTCAACCTAATCAGTGGTAAACCAACGGACGGCGGTTAATGGCGGTAACGATTATATCATTGACAGTCACTGCAACTATGCTTTGATATGATTACGCCATAATCACCATGTTGTAGCGGGTGTGAGATACTACTATATTGGTTTGTTGAAAACCAACTGAATACGTTTACAGATAAACATCGTTGACGACGAAATTTGATTTCAGGCTTGACTTAGCTTGGACTTACAACAGGCATGACAAGACAAACACAACCAGTTGTATACCTTTTCGTCTAGTTTTTTAGAACTTGAGGAGTTGAACGGTCGAACGAACAATCTGGTTCATTAAAAGCAAAGTGTCAAATCGATTCATCTGAATTGAGTTGAATGTCTTTTTTATTGCAGTTGCCCGGGCATCTGGCTCAGCTCAGCGGCGGATAAAACCACTTCATCAAACTTGTGTGTGTCTATTTTAGAAAATAAAGTTACATATGATTATGCATGTGATGAGTACCTGACTTAGAACCTTTTTTGTGTGCAACGCCCCGATCCAGCTGCCGTGGATGATCCCATGTTTACCACTGGCACCGGACTTTGGCTTCATTGGCAGTGACGGGCCGGGCGGTGACCGTGGGCTCTGGTTCGACGCCTCAATTACATGTTTTATTCCGAAAATGATATGTTTCCAGCAATAACATGATAAGTCTTCATTTTGTAACGCAAGAACTCTATTATATAAATTTTGACACGATTCGAATAAATCCGCCCTCTTTCTTTTTAAATATATAATTGCCACTTATGTTTGTGGGTACCACGTTATCCAGTGCCGGGCCTAACCATACACCATAAACCTTTTGTTCACACCCGCGGCGGCATTCGTCTGACTTGGTGTTGGTGTTAGCGGTGGCGGTGGTGTTACCTGACAATTTCACACATTTCCGTTTTCGCTCAACTATCTCTTGTTGTGTCGTGAGCATTGTTGGGTCGCCTAATCATCGAAAGCCAATTAGATCAAGGCGTAAACAGTTTATGTAAATGGCTGCATCATTCCGAGGCCAAGTTCCAGTAATTTCGCAAGCGACAAAATGGCAAGGTGATAATATATGCGACTGGTCCTGTAACAATTCCTGTACGAATTATGTTCAGACTCATGTTGAAAATAATCAATGATAATGAGCCAACGTAATCAACTTGTCAGGTCGCTGGTCAATAATTAACACAAAAAAACGTCGTGATTAACTAGTGGATTGTCGTGCAATTAATTAACAATCGATCGAGCTAATGTAATCAATTGTGTAAATTTGCTTGCTTTAATGGCATTTAGTGTCGAGCCGCGAAGTCTAACACTATTAGTCTATTACATATTCTAAAGTGGACTCTCACCCCTCGTTTTAGAAGAGTAAGAGCGACATTTATAGAGTTCAACTGTTCGACAAGCGACACAAACATCATCTGGCGTTGATGCTCACCGAAAAAATAAAACATGCTGTCGCTGACTCGCGTAGTGCGTGAGTATCAATCGTCGTCGTCATCAACAAAACCACCGAAAAATATTTTTGCTGTTCATGTAACTACACTTGTAGTTTAGGCACCTAACGCCAAGGCGTGGTTAGTCAGCATGCCATGATGCAGCCATGGAGCAGAAGCAGCAGCAGCAGCAGCGGCCAGGCCACACTAGCCAGTTGTGTTTATTTTCGCAATCGTCTGGCTTTCATGCGGGGTGTCAGGAGTATATAAATCTGAACAATCTGTTTGGTCAATCGGGCGGTGGTCGGTTGAAGAGACGCGCCCGGAGTTCAACTGTACTGGTTGACCACAATGGGAAGGGCGATTTTAGAATCAGCGTGATTATACACTGGGTAGTAGTGCTTGCAGATTCATTGCTGCATAAACTAAACGATTATTGTTCAATTGATTTCCGTCTTCTTATTTATTTTACTCAGGCTGATATTATGTCGGTGTATTATTTGACGCGTAAATAGTTTAGATAGGTTCAACTAATAGCGTTTATTTATACCGCCATGTAGTTCAGTGATGGCCATATATATTTAATGACGAGATAACGACTTATAATTAATAATATGTTTGACAATGTTGTTTCTTTTGAGGTAAAATACAAGCCTAGTAGTAGTGCATGTTTTTTTGCTCAACTCAAACGCACCAATACAGCTGCAAGCTCACAGTTTGTTAGTTGTCGAAGTCCCGTTGAGAATATATATATAACAAGCTAATTAACGTTCAAGCCCAAGCAGAAGGGAGATCAATGGCATTATCAATGACCATTACGCCGCGACGAAAAGTCCGACAATCATTTCATCATTTGGCGACCATCAAAAACGACATAATTCAAGCTAAAAAAACTTCATCAACGGGCATCACAAATTATTCTTCATTTGGTGGTGTCCTCCACCCTCTGCGCTGCTTCTTCCCTGTCTCTCACCATTGTCGAGTATAGGCTCGGTGGTGGTGAACAGGCGGCCAAGAGTCGCATCGCTTGGCTCGGGCCCTTCAACAGCGCAATGCAGCTCAGCACACTGAAAGCGCGTTCTCACCCAGCATCTTGGCGGCGCTCTTGATCCTGTGGAAAACACTGTTCGTTCTCTCTCTGTCTCTCTCCCTCTTTCTCAACCCCAGTTAATTATTTATGCGTTAAACTAAATGTGGACTTAAATTTTGGTATTTTTGATTCGACAAAAAAAATCGAGAAAAACACACATACTTTTTTGTACAAGAGAACACCAAACGCCAAAAAAAAGAACCGAATAATACCCGAAAAAACAACAGAGATAAAACTAAAAAACGCCGAAACGAAACGAAGAAGAAAAAAAACAGAACCCGACTGTAACTACTTGGTCGAATTTCGCGTCCGATTGTAAATTTTATACGGGTAATGAAATCAACATAAGTATTCATTTTTCTTTTTGTCGGCAAAAAACATCTCACCTCAACACAATACTTATACTTACCTTCAACCGTCAATTTCCATCTGTCTAAATCAATAGAATTTCTAAACCAGAATTCAACAGTAGAAAACGCGCAAGCGTACACACACAAAAACCCAACTATGTTACGTTAGCGCAAATGTTTCAATGCTTATCTTCACAAAATGTTACGATTATTTAATGGTCATTCCGGTTTCCTCGCGGTTTGCCCTCAATTATGTCGTTCCCGTGTTCTATATATTGTTAGCCTTACCACGCATGTGCGCCCGCCTTTTTAGCCATTCATTTCCATTCATTTGGCCGAATTCGGTCCCGGCCACTACTTGTAAATTAACGTCAAAAAACTGCGTCGCGCGACTCGATCAGCGCTGAAATTGTGACGTCATTAGTTGACCGCTTTTATTCGGCTACTGCTTTCTCGGTCCGGTTTCGGTCTGTTTGACGACGGGGAGCCTGACGACAACTCGACTGCGAGATTTAGATTAGTCAGCTCTTGAATGAAGTGAACCGATATTGTTTGAGCTGAATTGAGAGCCCAAATGATCGGGGTGGCACAAGCGCGGTGATTGTGTTGTTTCAAGCGTGTTTATCCTTCAATAGAGCTGATTTCAATCGGGTGGCTAGTGTTTGGTCAACACGACAGACACACTTCTCTTGGTGAAGCATCGAAGTCTCGACACTGACAATTAGTCGGTTGAGAAGAACACTTATGAATTGTTGCACTTTGTTTAACATATGTTACTAATGATGACTTTTGTTACGATCGATGCTTCCGTAATCGTGTTTGGGTGTGCTCACTGTAGACTTAGAGAAGTGTCCATGAAATCAATTACAGCCAGTAAAAACAACTTGAAGGAGAGGCTCCGTTTCGGGCTGGGGCACCAACCCCTGGGATTGAACAGTTCGACTAATGCTAAACATAAACCGCTTATACTTTTGTTTCATATAAATGCTGATCCGGGGAACTCTGGGCTAAAGCCCTCGTTCAAGCCACCTTTCTCCCTTTCTTCTTCAACCAGCACCGAAAACCCCGTTACATCACTCTAAACAGAGATCACTTTCAACTGGAGCTACCACTATATATATATTTGTGCTGTCTTTGTACTACTGCTGCGCAACCACACAATTGAGACAAAGTTTACCCCTAGCTGGCTCAAACGTGGTTAAGAGGGCACCAAGGACTTTACAGCGAAAGCATAATGTCATTAGTTTGGAGATTAAGTCGGGTGCCAAAACAAAAGACCAAATTGGCAGGTTGCTTCACCCAGCGCCAGAAACAGCCACACAGTTACAAAACATATGGTCACACATAACAATCGTGTATTTACTGCCCACTTTACCCAAATTCTAAACTCACTCTTCACTCGCCTAATCATGTCCCTTATTATCTCATGAATAATTTTGGGAGTGGACAAAAAAAAGTGAAGTCGGGGTTTCTATTAGAACAAAAACCAGTCCCTTTCAATTCCACGAAGTAACGGGCGCAGAGCGTTGCTCTCTCTACGGCCCGATGCAGCGTAACATACACAATCCATGTAATATCGCATCTAGTACTCGGCACAGTCGGGTGTGCTGTATGTTGATGCCCGATCGCGTGCGGGGCGCTAACACAGCCGATGCTTCTAAACATAATTGAGTTAACAAACTTAACTGACTTAACACTTTAAAGCCAGCGCAGAGAACGTAAGGGGAGTGTTCACAAAGTGACCATGGATTATGATAAGTAACTGAGTCACGTGACGGTGACGTTGGTAGTGGCGGTGGTGGTGCCAAGTCCCGCTGTAGAAAAATTTAGCCACCATTATATTGCACAGAGAAGTGCATAGCACAAAACAATCTGCATTTGGGAGTGGTTTTTTTCAAGTCACACACTATATACGGCCGTGGTGAAATGAGCCCTGCCCATATATGTACGCGTGAGTTTAAAAACAGAGTTTACGTGATTTGTTGTGTTGACCAAATGAAGAGAGTGAGTTCACCGAGTGAGGAAACAGTGGCTTCTTGGCTTCGTGAAATCCAGAACCCAAAAACGCTCGTTTCGCGCTTCCGTACTGTTTTTGCACCCACTCAGCACCTTTATGCTGCCTCAGCCCTGTTCTGTCTCTGTTTCTCTCATTCTCGTCGTGATTATGTATTTCAGCTTATTGATACACCACTTTATACAAGATTACTTGAGCCTTCCGGTTCACCCCTACTACGTATCAAAATCATGCTCTTCTGTTCCCACCATTTAACCGAATTAAGCCGAACTCTAATACTACGGCCTTTTTTGGTTGGGCGCCCTGGTGCCTCAAATATGTTCTACTAATTTCACATTCATTACACTTGTTGTTGAAAGCCACAATGATTAGCCATCTTGATCAAAAGTAAGAGTCCCTGGGTCCCTTTCTAGACCCCCCACCGTTGAGAACAGACCCGGCGGTACCGCACTGCTTTGTGGTCCAATTAACCTTAATCTCGATCTCAATGTTATAAAGTCAAGATTCAGCCGACTGCTCCCACTTTTTGCCTTTCAAGCACACACACGGGGCGGTTATGTTCCAGTAAGTCGAATCTCTGTGAGTGAAGTGTGTAGTTGATACACTAGTATCACAATAGAGCACCCGAGTAGTGAATATTGCGTCCTCTAAAGTCTAATGGCGGAGTGAGTGCTTCTAAACCTTCACTCAGGAGGCCTCATGCTCCTTTTCAAGGAGCCTGCCACTTGTCGCTATATTGATGGGATCGTCTCCAAAAAAATCCCGGCTGCTGCGCTCTCGGGAACTACCCCGC
This sequence comes from Oikopleura longicauda, assembly GCA_004367895.1. NCBI lineage: Eukaryota > Metazoa > Chordata > Appendicularia > Copelata > Oikopleuridae > Oikopleura > Oikopleura longicauda. The sequence goes on from SCLD01023911.1 coordinate 11,888, forward strand.
TCACCAGATTTAAAATCCAAATACATAATTTTGCGCCGAATTATGCTCCACTTTTTTTTTTGAAAAACCTCATCAAAAAAAAAAGTTGAACGAAAAGGGACCGTTCGCTCAATTGCTCTCGGGTAACAGGCAATCGAAGTCGAAATTTGAAATTTAAATCCGCACCATTAAGCTTTTTGATGTTTACACGAACTGCACGTACCACTGCACACACACACACCACCGCCAGCATCACCACCACCCCGAATTGTTCGATTAAAACTGGGCTTTATGACTGCGGATTATTCATGCATTATCGTGTTCATTAGCTTTTGGCACACACCACCACGTCGATCACCACCACGCCGGTGTGCAGTAATTCGTACAACATGATCACGTTAATTAAATCAACCTTGAATATAGACAAACCGACGGTCCGAAATTAGACGTAACTCGCGTATGCACCTGACCTTTTGCATCGGCCGTGATCCCATCATATAGAACAACAGGGCAGCATCAACCCATCTAGACCCGGGTCCGGTTAAAAATTAGTCGTGGTGGTTATTCACCGAGTTAATTTTTGACAAAATCATGAAATTTCACGGCCCATATACATCGCCCTCGAACTTAGAAGGCCAATGTGTTCGCTCGAAGTCTGATCATGAGCTCAATTTTTTGTGTTAGCCCTCATTAGTAAGAGGTGATCTTGGTTACGGCATAATTTGTACGCTTCCGATTAGATGGTAGTGCAATTGTTTAGAGCAAACACAATAATGACAATTTAAGAGAACGACACACCGATCAACGTAGTAGTAGTAGTAGTAAGGGTTGCGTATGACAACCACGTACAACATATCCCCCCATTTGTCGCAAAGATCGGTAACAGCGATTTTGACGTTACATCATTTGTCATCATCGGCGGATCAAGGGGGATCACCTTATAACAGAATAGTACGGCGGCGAGAGGCAGGGGCCGAGAGCCTACGACAGCGCGTTAGTTACTTTTTAAAGTCATTTTTATTGTCACCAAAAACAGGACCAGATAAATGGCCAAGCGACGCCCCGTGTGTGTGTGTGATGTGTAGTGGTGGTGGTGGTGCATAGATTGCACCATATTCATGAGAGCACCACAAATGGAGCACCCCGCGCAACGCACCCAATCAAATAGAAAACCAAAACACATGATTTTAGAATACACGTCAGCACGCACACCATTTTTTTACTTTATCAGTGGACTTACTTATACCGACTTTGAAACTCCAAAAAACATCTTCAAGATTTTTTTAGCTCCGATTCTTTATTTGGCCAAGCCTCTTATGTTATAAGTGTCATATCAGGCGAAACGATACATTACGTCTAAGTTTAAGTTTCGGCCTTCCTGTCCCAACTACGTGTTCTCTAGTCAGACCGTCACGTTTATATTTTGCAACTCTAATTTGAAATCTTAACTCAATTACGCTCCGTACATTTTGAAAGCTTGTTTTCCGCTATGCACCTCCACCACCACCACCAACGGACCGCTCGACGAGACGTGTATTGCGATTCGTTGATTGTGACGCAAAACAATAATTTTTCAATTTTGCCGAAATCTGCTGTGGTCATGACGAAACTAAATCGGCCAAAGTACACTTCGGTAGATCATAAACATAATATAGCGATAGTAGTGGACCACAGTAATGACCCCTGTGTATACCCAGATTTAATCATTACGTACACGTTAGATCAAACTCACGTAAACCCGTCACCACGACGTTGTTGTACGGCGAATAACTGCAGCAATGGATGCAATCAATTATTACGTGTCCATCCCGGTAGACCTCAGACTACTCAAACAGATTATGACAATCAGATCTCAGACTGCATATTTCTTTCGTCCCCTTATATTGCTTTACACCCACTTTGCCATTTTCCCTTGACCCACTCTTCGCTCATTAGCAGCCCACCACTGGGCATCGTCCTACTATTATCTAGCACCATTTTTGGAGGTTGACTCGCTCTCGGTGGTGTCAGCCGCAGAAATGAATAGAATTCATTAAACTCCAGTCATCTTCGAGATTTGGTCTTTTCAAGGCCTCTCCACCACTCTTGCGTCGTAAAACCGACGGCTCTGATGCAAAACGTTTTTAAAGTCTTGTCGCCTTGCCAGAAAAACAGTGAGACGAATAGAACACTGATTTTCGGGCGCCAAATTCGCAACATAAAATGCATCTAAATGCAACACATCTAAAACCGAGCGTTTATTTCAGGGAAACGAGGGGCCAATCAACCACAAAGGAGCCAACGACGATCACCAGGGATATATTCATTAAACCATTCAGGAAAAAGACACTTAGCCACAACAGACACTTTTTCGCGTGGATGGGCGGCCACGGTTTCGACTGATATGCATAATTGACCGAGCCAGAAAGTTGAACTCGAACTTGAACAAATCATCATTACCCTATGAATCTATAGCAAAAAAACTAACCAATAACCACACCAACGAGCAATGAACCAGTTTTGAATCTTGAACGTCAAATTTATCGCACTTGAAATTTTGCATTTTTGACTTGAAAAGCAACACAACCCGTTCAGTTAGTCCCTTTTGTTAGTCTCCAGACCTTGTATAGACGTCGGGACTTGTGGTCGCCTACCACACAGGATACTCTAGGTATTAGGGGTTAGTTAAGTACAACAATAGTAGTAGGGGAAACGCACAACAAAACTCACACACACCAGTAGCATGTTCACCGGCAAATTCGACCCGGGAAAGAATGAAGAAATATTCGCCAGTGAGCACACAGTTTTCGCCGTGTGCCTGGCATTCACCACAATAGCCGGACTCGTTTACGTACTCATTCAAAAAGTCGCCTGTTTCAATCGGGATGTTGAACACTCGATAGACAGCCAGGGCAAGTTCACCGATGGGAACTCGTTTTGGAGCTCGATTTGCTGCAAGAGTGTACTCAATTCACTGTGCAACAATACCGAGCGTGATGTAATGCAGTATGACGATATTGTCACTGTCAAATCAATGGACATATCCGAGTGTGGAAAAGACAGACAACTGCCGCCCGAAGTCAACGCAGCCGCATTGGCAACGGCTCAGTTTTTGCAAGGTAAAGTACTTTTTTATTTAGTCGGTTTTGGCTCACACACACAAACATGAGCGAAAATGTTTTCTTGTCTCAAACTAACTAATGGGGCCTCAGCAAAACCACAAGAACTTAGCGGTTGACGCTTTTTTTAAGCGTGATGAGATCATTTCACGTTCGTTAATAAATCGCGAGCGGCGCCCCTTGTTTTAATGGAACCTCATACAGGTTTTTTGTGGCTCGTGTAGGCACACACACACAGACCGTTCAACTTTTTTTTTCGATAACGCGTCTAAGTGTTTGAGGTTTTGATTTTTACAAATGTTAATACCTCATTCTAAATTTGATCTGACCATCGAGCTAACCACTTGATTTATTATATGTTAATAAGTGAGCAAGCTGTCGTTCTTTATTTTGTTCTAAACGCAATTACGACTGCCACTTCAGCTTTTCCGAACATTCCATAAGCTAATAGCGGTGTTAGTATCATAAAAACTCGTGTTTCTAAAGGCAATTATAAACCACTTGGTCTACTCTTTTGTTCATAATTACCATTTGTGAACCAAATTCCATAAGTCGGCCTGTTTCGCCTGTTCCAAACCGGTGTTACCGTACAAATACCGCTCTAAACCAGTGGTAAAGGTTCACTACAGCCTACTAACCAATTCTGCTTCTTTGTGTTCTTCTACCCGACAAATCCGTATTTGATGCAAACCGTACAATCTGACCCTAAGCTCTGTAACAAAATAAAAACCACAGCGGCGTCAACGCATCAGCCAACAATATCTTATTACGTCACTGGATGCGCCCTTTTAGTGCACATGAAGAAAAAAACGTAATTTTGGAATATTAGAAGCACAACCTTTTTTTCTTTCTAAATTTTGTATTTGACCCAATCATAAACTGACCCATCTACGGCTCGGATGTACAGTAAACACGCAGCAAATAAGGTATCATTCCACTTTTGACAATAAATCTCTCTCTGTTGCCACGATCATCATTTATATACGCAACAGTTGTCTCCCTGTGTTTTCGGGGAAATATGGGCACTGGTACAGAAATAAGTACAAAAACTTACGATAGGCAAAACAATCCAAAAAGAACGACGTAATTCAAAACTAAGCATTTTTTTGTTTCAGCGGGCGGCGAAAATGCGTTACAATCACTCTCGCCAAGTGATCGAGCGAAAATTGCCGAGAATCGACAAGTGATGCGTGCCTATCTGATTTCAAAGCTGGTGGCGCCGCGTTACGATGTTGATACGGATGGGAAGATCAATCCGGAACACTTCAAGAAAGGTCATCTCGGCTCGGAGGATATGGAGCAGCGTCAAAGGACTGTTGTTCAGCTGACTTTATTGTTTTTTTTATTTCATGTTTTTATGTATTTATTTTTGATAAATTAAAAAAAGTACGTCTATTGAACTTTCTAAGCGCCATGTTCCATCTCGTTTTCAATGGTCAAATCTCGGTGGATACGAAGGCGACGAAACGTCAGCAGCGTGATGCGATTAAACGACTCAAACGCTGTAACAAGGAGCGCCACCGCGAGAAGGATCTTGACAAGCATCTCATGAGTTCCAAGGTCAGTTGTTTTTTTTTGTGTTGAGCGGCACATTTATCATCGCCGCGGCGACCGTGTGTTCAGGCTCATTATAGATCTCTAAACCTGATTTGACATTGAGGGGACTGGAATCTGCACCCTTGCGTTCCTTCCCTAGCTGCATTCCACTGTTGCTGCCCCGAAATGTACATGAGATTAACCCTTTTCTCCCTTTTCAGTTGTCCATTTCCGAAAAGGAGACCTCGGGCGTCGGCACCGATTCGAATTCAATGTCAAGTCCGACAAAGAAGGAGAAGACGAGTAAAGCCACTGTCAAACGACAATGTACCAAGGTGACACAAGAGAGTGGCCTCGAGATCTCGGAACACAATCACACGTCCTCGGAAATGATCGTCAACGAGCTCAAAGAGGTGAAGACCATCAACGAGAAGAGCCAGTCAAAATCGAAGAAGAAGCCAACGACCGATCAATCGGGCACGTTGAAAACGAAGCGACTAGTCAAAGTAAAACGGACGCCATCATCATCCTCGGACAGTTCAACTGATTCAAACAATAACAACAACCGACAAAAACCATCGCAAAACCAACGGACCAAACCGGGCCCCGACTCGGCCGTTGGATCAATGATTCAATATGATGCGGGTAACGTTTTCCTACTTTTTTCTGTCCGCGTACACACAAATCATTAACAAGACCGCCCTCGAACCAGCCTCACAGGGCTTTGGTGCAGACCAAAAAAGTCCCACCAGGGGCCACTTAATCACGCCGCGTCGGCGTTGGGGCCTCCAAAATCGAAACCAGTTTTTGCGTCTTGTCGCTTTTTGACCATCTGGAACAGAGTGTCATCTATCTCACTTTAGATATTAGTGAAAGCCGAGCCGGACATAGAGTAAAATTAAAATTTTCCATTCATCACGTGTTGGCTCACATGACCAATTATGAGTGGTCGTCAGCACATTGACATAATCAAGTAATGATCGAGTTTAAAGTCCCAGTGACACACAGAGCGAGCTCTATAGCGTCCGTAACCGCCAAAACTGTCAAACCAGTGAGCTCGGCAACTCGGCCAATAAATTTGAGTGACCCACACGGCACTTAATTTCATAATTAATATGTGGCCTTTATGATCTTCCAATTCTTTTTTTGTACACTTTAGATGGGTTCTTTTTTTTTCGAATGAAAAAATCGTCATAAAACGCAAATATACTCAACTGATTTAGATGTCGAATCCCTTGATCGGGGCGGCCAGCGACGTGTCAGCGATGGGACAATTGAAACGGCTGAGACAAGCAGCGAGGCGGTGAAGGAGACAAAACGTTACCTGCCCGATTCGTACAATGAGGAGTCCGAAGATGATGACGAGTCCGATGATTCGTTGTCATTTGACGATGACTACGATGTCGAAGAGTCAATTGTAATCAATCAATCAGGGCCCGAAGCCACACCCCAATCAGGATCAAATCATGCCCAACGCAAGATTAGACGCACTTTATCGGAACAGTTGGGCAAGAGCAACGACACTAAGATTGATATTGTAGAGACGCACTCATCCTCGTGATCAGCACACTTTGTAAAAACCATAATCATTACTAGATAACAAACACAC
>SCLD01024019.1:0-18106 GCA_004367895.1 Oikopleura longicauda
TTTATTTATTTATTTATTTATTTTGATTGTTGCCTCGACCCTTTCGGGTCCTGTGAGGACTTTTTATGTGCGGGATTAGGTCCGTACATACCACCTGCGTATCTTGACTGTCTATTCAGGACAGCCTAAGGGGCGTGTTGCCTACGCTTCCACGCGTCCCTAATTAGATACCAGATGCCTTGTCGACATTGAAGAATTAAAAATAGAGAAATGGTCGTGAGTAAATTTTCTTGTGATTTTGACCTTGTAATTATTTCATTCACCTGTGTTTTAATGCTTCTTTGGGAGTCTTCTGCGACCATCCCGCTGGTTCGCAGAACTCCGTCTTCTTTTCACAATCTTCTTCTGGTACTCTTCTTTTTCGTGGATCGCCATTTTTGTATTAACTTGTCATGTTTTGGCATGTAACCACCGGGTCATTTTTAGTTTAGTTTAGTTTGTCACCTCATGCGCGTTTCGCTCCCACGTGCACGATATTCGAACGTACCCAGATATGCTGATTTCTCAGCTTTCCATAGCATCCAGTACGAGCTCGTCTTCTGTGCAGACAAAGACCTTTCCGAGCATGTAGGCACCCATGAAGCTATCTGGAACTACGTCAAGCTGGTATATAAGACCGAAGCTTTGTCTGCCGATATGTTCCTAAAATTATCTGGTTCAATAAATGGTGCTGATGGTGAGACATAATTTACGACACCCTTATTACTTTTTATGACTTTGTAATTTCAGATATAGATGAGTCCATTGCGTATGATGAGGCGACTGATATCAAGAAAATAGTCCGATCCTTGATCGACTTTCACGATCGCTACCTTGATCACGATGGACCGGTGGCTACTGTTGTTTATCATTCTGATATGATGGCTGCTCTGGAGTTACTTCCAAAAATTCTTCATGACGCATCTGTCTATGGAATATCACCGGCCATTTTTGAGTGCATGCACGAACCATCCATACAGCTACTCCGATGGTATGCCCTCGAATGCTTGACCCATGATTTGATCGTCTGTAAGTAATTGCTAAGTGCGACACTTTCTTAGCTTGCCTTATACTCAAATTCTGTCTTAACCTATACCTTTAGTTAACGGCGGTAATTATCCTGGCATTCATTTCGAGTATTCTTGGGGAGTTCAACGTGATTATTTGGCCGCTGTTCCTCTGACTATCGGACATATTCCAAAGATGTTACCAATGGGCGAAGGGTATTTTTCTATGGTTCTGGTTGATAGCTTTCAAATGGTGGCGTTGCCTCGGAGTATCTCAGTACACGGTGGTGGTGTGATGCGAACATTGGCATTGAAAGAGCCACATTTAGTAAGTAAATAAATTACTCTTAAATGTTAATTTCCAATTAACTTTATTATTTTTACAAAGGATACTCTCAAAAGTGAATATTCCCCTACAACAGGGATGGAAAATATGCTGTCCGTGGGTGATGCACCGTTTCGTAGCGTACTGCCGGAACCAATTTCGTCTCAGTTGGTTCGATTATTTCCAGCTGTTTCCACCACCAAATATGACCCTACTGCCTAGATCGCACTGTACGTTTTTACAGTTCACTGCCTGTCCTCGATAATACAAATAAATCACTACAAATTAATATTTTTTGTTTTATTGCAATTTTGTGAGGAACGGTTGGAAGTCTCTGGGCATGTGTATATCATTGGCATTATCCCTAGTAAGATCAAGGTGCATATTTAACTTGACAAATAAAATGAATGCTTTTATGCACGACGGCGTCTTTTGTTTGGAGGTTCCATTTTGGTGGCTTCATTCATCACTATGTTCGACTGAAAAAATTCCCATTTTTAACATCGTAGTTAGGTAATGCCTGTGATTAATAGATAGTACCTGAAAAGCGTTTTGGTCTTTGTTGTGCAGCTTTTTGAGTGTTTTCTGCTTGTCTCTGTTCATAAACATCTCATCTTCGTGGCACTCATAGATCCCGATTGTCGTGAAGGTTCCAATTCTGTAATTTGGATAGGTAGATTTACTCAGGATGTTTTCTTTTTGTTCAGTAGTCATGCCACTATGGAAAACAGGGGCCTGTTGCCTCGCCCAAGTGAAAGTCTTCCCCACCAGTTGGTTTCTGACCAAGAATTGAATGATCGTGTTGAACAGTTTTCCTATTCTTTTCTTGACACTCTTTCGTCTTTCTTTGTCTCCATGAATCGTGTTGAAGTACATTTCAATTATTCTCTCGCATCTACCTTCGTCATCATCATCAATACTTCTAATTTTCTTGCTCGTTCTGGGGGCAATGATCATGGAATCCGCGGTCTCGGTGTTGATCCCGTAAATGATGCTGTCCAGATTTTCTTCGATTGACATTTCGTCGAATTTCTTTCTATCACGCAGTTCCCAATTTTGAGGTTTTAGTGGTGGGAATTTGAAGTTGTGTTTTTTATGGTTGGCCAATTGTTTCAATCTCAGAGTCATCATTACGGACCCCGCCAGTTCCATAATAATGATTATCGTCATGTCGCTATTGGTGATATTTGTGGCTCTATTCGATATCATCATATCATGTGAACATGCCTTATGCACCTCCCAACTGTTGCTGTCATCGGGTTTGACCACATCAGAAAATGTGTTTCGTGTTTTCATCTTTACGGGGGTTGATTTTGGCTCATATTCTTCGCACCGTTTGAGAGCAGCTGTGGCGTCGCCTTTTGGATAGGGGCCATGAAGTTCACCTAAAGAAGTGTAATTCATCCAGATCTCTATTATTACGTGCTAATCACCATGAGCTCTTACCTCCATGTCTGTATCTGGAGTCAAAGATTAGATTGAATGTTCCAAATCTTCTCATTTTGTGCGCTTGAAAGATCCTCATCACTAAAAAAACTTGATTAACAGCCGTTGTCCTTCGCATGGTTGTTCAACCCGTTTATTAATTTCGTTTTCCGAGAAATAGTTCAATAGAAAATAGAATATTGACCTGGATCGCGTTTTCTTGTTTCTTCACGGTGTTTTCGAGACCAAAATTCGTCCCCACCGGGTCCTATTGGCGAAGCCCGTCTTAAATAGTTAACTTTATCTTATGCTCGGTCAGGAATTCTAATTTTCAGAGTGATAGAGTGTCGTTCTGGACAGTATAAATTGAAGTTTCAAGGGCAGTTGTGAAGGTTTTGATTATGTCATCATTGGATGCATAAGTAAGCGTTGCCTTTGTTGTAATTGAAAGAGCGCATCATAGCTCTATAGGTCCCCATCTCTTAAAAGATCGTCGTCAGAACTCTATGTTTTAAGTAGGTATGGTTACCGTGGCCTTGTCTTGCACTCAAGATTCCTTCTTCCAGGAAATTCATCATTTCCGGCATGATTAGACTCGTTTCATTTGTGGCAATGAGAACCACATAATTTCCTGTGTCTGAATCGATGAAAAATCTTTTGTTGGGCAGAGTGATTTTCGTCTCATCACCTCTGTGGTTGCTTGGTCGTTTCACAGTTTCTATTTTCATACCCAACTTCTTCCAGTCCAATTCCAAATCTTTCGCAAGTGTGTCATGGATAATCTTGGTTATCTTCATCAGGTCATTGAAGTCTCCATCGTGACTCACTTTGTTGTCAAATGCAATAACATAGTCTTAAAAAAGTGGTTAAATAATTTCCATGTATAGCTTACTTCCTCAGACTTCAAAAGTTTTCGTTACCTTTTTGGCGTAGATCACCTGGTTCTAATTGCAGAACGTTTCGGATTTTCCGCGCCGCACCAATGTCAACGAATTCGTCCTTGCTCATCTTAAAAATTGGCTTTTTGAACACTTTTGCAGAACGTCGCGGCATTTTCCTTTCTGAATTTAATATGCGAGCGGGATGTTTTATATTGTTGACTTAGTGTGGGGTATGAGTGCGGGAGATGTACGTGAAGCACAGGCAGTAAATAAAGCTCTTATTAACAGTTCTTTTTCTTTAAAGACTGTCCAGTTTGGGGATATCTTTTCCGTCTTGTTACTGGTCATCCGGTTCGTCTAATTAGGTTGAATGGCTGAAGTATTTACATTATCCTCTTTTGTCATATACATTTCTTATCATAATTAGCCTTTCTTACCATGTTTTCATTGATTCTGTACGGGAACGTCTCGCCTAATTCAAAAGAGATTCGCACAAAATTCCTGTCGATAACCATCATTTCTAATTTCAGATCCGAGTCGAAACGATCATATTTTCCGAAAGGAAATGGTTTCGCGTCCCAGTTTAAAGAGAAAAAATGCCCCAATTTGGTTTGATTCATTGGTCGTATCCATTCTTCATATTTCGTCACAAAGCGGACTGGGTCCTGGATGAAATCTTTGTGCATAGTTCTGACCGTGTCGAATAAGATACAGGCATCCGGTAAGTCGTGTTTTTCTGATCGAAAGCTATATGTGATCACATTCATTCTAAATGGAGACCGGAATTATCAGTCCATCAGTTCTCATGTATATTAGATATATGTGTGATTCTGTCATATTTTATTTCTGTATTGTTTCCGTTTAGTCAATAGGTCTGGAGTGACACTAACAGTAGGCGAGGGGAAATGAGTGTGATATCCACTCTTGAAGTGAAGAGAAATACCTAAAGTGTGTGTCAGAGGCAGTGAGTTAGTTAATAGGTGACTTTTGGGTCACTGTTTAGGTATCCTAGTAACACGTTTTCATTCATGTTTTGAGGTGGAGGTGGGTTGCTAATTTCATTTCGGAAACTGGTGCTTGCAATTTGGCTTTGTGGGTTGTATATGCCCATCAATCTTGCATTTTCGAGGTAAAGTTTGTCAATGACAGCATTTGCAGAATCCAATGATTGTTTCCATGCATGTGCATCCTTCTCCGCTTCTTCTTTCAGCAGCTGCCGTCCTTGTATTATTCTTTTCAGCCTGTCGCTGGCCAATATACCCATTTCTTTTTGCACATCTTGAAGAGTTCTATATGCATGGTCTTCACCCAGAACTGTGACCAGATTTTTCGGTATCTGAACCGCAATTTTTATGACCCTAGAATCTGTACTGAGCCGGGTCCCGTCTCCTTCCGACTTCGTTTGTGACCCTTGAATTGCTTGACACTGGTCTTGTTCCAATGATCTGTTCCAGTTTTGTTGATTCGGGTCTCTACTCAAGACAAATTCTTCCATTTTCGAGTTTGAGATTCCTCCAAAATGATGTATGTCCCTGCTCATCATTTGTTTGGCAAAGTTGCTTAGATCTGTGCTCATTCTGTCAATGTATCGTTGAGTATCAAACAGCGCATTCCATTCCAAGCTTTTGTCCAGGTCGAAGTTGATCTTTATTGATACTCTTGTGATATCATTGACCCCATCTGGTGCTTTGATTTTCGTCTGGGTAGCTGTGGTTTTTGGCGATTTGGATGGCCCTGTGACTACTTTTGCTCCTCTGCCAGGATAATTTTGACAGTTTATGAAGGTTTTAGTGACATGAGATAATCCATTGGGTCCTGACATTGTCGTTACCAATTCTACATTCTTCTTTTTGTCCGAAAAATTGACCCTTTGACAACTTGTGTAGCAGTTGAAGAGCGTCTTGAAGACCAAGTACTTCTTTTTTACTCCTTGAATGTTGAATATGAAAATGTCATGTGACTCGGTCTCACGTATAGACCTGGTAACATTGGCGTCTTCACAAATTATATCCCAAAAACGACTGGTTTGGTGTTCAGATTTGTGGAAGTCGCACGTCATAATCTTCCGTTTGTTTTTGTCGTCGGATGGAGCTTAAGAAGGTGGTTTATTTCTAGTTGGCGTAAGTTCGTGCGGCCGAATTTAAATTATTAAATAGATTATTAAATAAATATCTGCCGTACCTGCAATGAAGAAGGACACCTCTTCGTATGCTGTGTATGCACATTCTTTTTCAATTTCCAGCGTTGTGTATTCTTCACATTCTCTTCCCTTTCTCACACGCAAGTAGTACGTATCCGTATTGAAGTTGTAAAAACATTTTCCCTTGTTCGTCGGCTTGTCATCAACTTTCAAATGGACAAAATATTCGTTTTTGTTCCACTCTTCCGTCCCCTTTCTAATATGTCCGTATCTCCTCTTCAATAGGTCTGAACGTTTTCGTTTAATTCTATCCAATGTATTCGTGTCTGGTGGAGATGGTGTGATTGTTGTGGCTTTCTCATTCTTGTCATAATCGTCATCCGTTTTTTCTAATTTCACTTCTTCCTCTTGTAAGTCCTAGAAGGATATTTTATAATTTCAAGGATTTATATGATACATGGTCCAATGATCATCGGTATTTCTTGTACAGACTTACAATGATCAGTTGTCCTTCTTCCTCTATGATGCTATCGTTTTTCTTGTCTGTCGATACACCGTATTCCAATTGCATATCATTTTCCTGTAATTAGTGGTTTATCCCCAAAAAATTCTCAAAAAAGTTCTTACAAATACCTTATCTTCGAGTCCATAGTCCGAGCGTCTCCGTTTTCGTGATCTTTCCGTCATATTTTGAATCTAAACCTTTTCTTGTTAAATTCCCGTATCAACACCCCTTTAATACATACAGTCCTAACAATTTGTTTTAGTATTTTTTATTTTGATTTAGGCAAGATAGTCGATGATGGTGACTTGAGGTATGAATAGTACAAAAATACGCGTAGCGGTGAGTGAAGCATGAGAAAAATACGAATGGGCATAGTTGACATAAAATAGTTGAAAAAGATAGAGTTTTGGTTGCTATAGCGAAGTGTATGTGCATGTGTTTTAAGACATTAGATTTGGGCGTATTGTATAGGCTTCAATTCGGTGTGGCAATCCCCACCATGGGTCGTACGTAATGTTGAAGTTGATCATGTGATTCAGATTCGTACCAAATCTGTCTATGTCTTGTGTGATGAATGTCGAGTCGATATTTTCCGATTCCATTAGTTCAATAAGTTCTTTCATGTGTGCAGGGTAGAATTTGGCGATACAGCTTGACAATAGGGATGGAACTGAATTCATTATTAACTCTTTAGTTACTTTTCGTTGTGGGTTGGTGTGAAAGTCGTCTTGGGATTTTATTATTATTCAACAAACACTTTTTGGTCAAGTTTATATGTTACCTGGTGTTTTCCGTTTTTATATCAATCCGGACTCAGTAGTGGTGGCGCTAGCTGATTCTGACATCTTTGTGGCGCTGCAGCGGGATTGGTATATTACGAATACGAGAAGCAGAATATTCATCAACAGCGACATCATTAATGGATATTGACTAATCATGCTTTCCTTAGGACAGGTGATGGGTTTCGGGCATCTAAGAATATCTCCTTGTATTGTTTGTTTCAGTTTTTCGTAGCCGTTTCTAATGCCAATATTGATTTCGTTGAATCTGGTGTCCTTGTATATAGTGTCGTTTATTACTTCTTCTTGTAGTTTATCAATGAGATCGTTTTGATAACCGATGACTTCTGTCTTCGTCTCCGTGATTTCAGTAAGCAGCATTTCAATTGTATCAATCATATCTTCATATATCTTATCATGTTGGCTGCCTATTGTCGGGACATCTTCTTGGTCATCATCCGTATCTCTTCTTTGTCTTTCAAGCGCCTGAACTTTTTCCCTTATGGATTCAAGGATGTAGTCCGATTTGTCTTCAAAAAGGGATGATTCGTCACTGGCATCGTCATATGTATCAAAAGCGTCATGCAGTTCTTGGAGCATTTCTTCAAGGCTTAATAGCACGTCTCTTTGTGATGGATGTGGCGGTTCTGTGGCTCTTATTTGAGATGAGATTTTGTTTCTAATGTTCGATTTCCTGTTTGACATGGTTTCCGGATCTTCCGAATTTTGTTTGACACTTCTCCTTGTTCGAACAACGCCTTCATCATCTGAATTATCCAAAGATTCTCTTCTGAAGCGAGTGAAGTAGTTCAGGTTTCTACTGTGCTGTCTTATTGTATATCTCATGATCCCATGTAGATTCTAAAAATAAAAATTTTAGTACTTAGTCGGCTCCTTTTTGCGCAATGTATATAATGGGTAACGAACTTACATCAATTTGAGGTGGTAGCACCACAAAGTTTTTCTGTTGACAGTCTTCTGGTTCGAGCAAGGTTTTGTCGGTCACGGCTTTGAAAACTTCGGCACCAAACAATTCATCAATATAACCAAAATTTTCAACCGGCATAAATGCCGTCACCAGTGTATGGGGGTAGTAGTCCAATGTTGTTTGCCGGATTTGGTTACACTTGAAGTAATCGTACAGACTTGTCAGCGAGTTGATTTGAATTTCTTCAAAGTCCAGAGTATTCTTTTGATCATGGCCAAACAACTCATTGTACGCGTCCTGGCGTTTGTAAATACGGTTATGATTCCGCATATCGAAGGTTTGCGCCAGGAGATTTGCACACAAACTATGTATCATATAGTTTTGTTCCCCACATCTGGTTCCATTCTTTCTTGCATTGGCATGACCATTCAGAATCTTGTAGAAGGTTCTTTCCACTTGACATGTCACCTCCTTTTCTTCTTTCTTCGCTGAGACTGCTACGATCACCATTATGCATAATAACCACATTACCGATTTCATGTTTTGCGTTCTGAAAAGCAAAAAATTAGTCTAACGCATGTATATAAAGAAAAGTATATATCCGAAATTTCGTGCAATCTCTGTGTTGTTACTGGTACTAGGGCGATAAGTGTAATGATGATGCCTATTCATTCTTTGGTTCGTGAAACGCCAGGAGAGGTAGAAATGTGATTTTATGAGCAAAAACGGATTTTTAATTTTTTTAATAATCGTCGTTCGAGGTGTCGTAATCTCCACCATCACTGAATTGCAGCATTTTCCCTTTTGGGTAGCTATATACGGCTCTGATTTCTCTTTTGGCTTTATCGAGAGTGTATTGTACAACCAATCTATCGTCTCTGGACATGTCTTTGCACACAAGATCCTCCGCTTTCAGCCGATCCAACCCTTCTACCATGTAGAAATGTTTCACCTTCACATCCGCACGTCTATCCAATAAATTTACAAAATCAGTTAAAGGTAATGGATCTATGAGAAAGGGGATAATTTTAGTGCGAATGTGAAGAGTGAATTTCTTCAAGACTGTTTCCGCAACTTGGATGTACTTTTCCCTTCTTGATTCTCTCTCCTTGAATTTCACGACGGCTTTTTCATAATAACGAAAACCCTGCATCACCTTGCTGTCAATCGGTTCTCCTTGATTTTTCCTCATCATGGTATATCTTTGGACGCTTCTTTTTATAGATGCCAATTCAGTGTTCATACTGACAGTGATGGAGTAACCTTGCCCATTTGCTATTTTGGTGGTAACCGGTTTTGATCTGATTCTGGAAATAAGTCCTCTTCGCATCTTTATGTCCTGTAATTCGCCAGGTGTTGGTGATTTCATTTCTTCCGAATTGATGAGTATATTCCGTTCCCAAGATTCTTTAACAGCAGTGATCTCTCTCCCTGATCGCATAATTCCAATGTCGCCAGCTCTAATTCTTGTGACCGTCAGGTGAATTCCTTCGGTGATTATTCCAACCGCTATTGGGGTCAATTTCGATAGGACACGGCCCATTTTCTTTGAAGACGGACTTAATTAAACTGATGCCTTGTTCTCCGCTTGCAACTTCTTATACACCGCACATGTGCTCAAGAGCGCCCTCCCAATCTGCTCTGGTGATGGTTCGATTTTGTTTCATTGTTTTAACAACTTCACGCGTTCATTGAGCATGACCAATTGACCTGTTTATTCGGTTGTGCGAACAGAAGATTTTATTAATCCGCGTGTGACGGTTGGAGATTTGACGGTTGGGGAGGTGATAATTGGATGTACTTCCCGTTGCGGGTTTATTTTTGTGATTAGCGGAAAATTCCATATACGATCTGGTCGTTGTGATCGGACCAATCTGATCTCATTTGGTTCCTCAATTGATTGGCTCGTCTATCGTACAGAAAGTGGTTCATTTTCGGTTGATTGGTAACTATGAGTGTCGATCGTCGTAGAGAATTTTCCTGAAAAAAGTAACATTTTAATTCTTAGTCATTGCCATATGTTAATAGTTAAAATTTTTTAGACTTATCATCTCGTTTCTCTATGCATTCAATTGGTACCTTTACAATTGATAATCAGTCGGTCGTGATTGGCTTGGCACCTGAGGATTCTGTTCGCGATGTTCCTGCATCAATGGTCCAGCAGCTTCTGTCAGGTGTGAATTGGATGAAATTTCTTCGTCAGACCAGTATTGATGGTGGCTATCAGTATCAACCTGAATGGTATTTATTGAATTGTTCCCATTCTAGTCATACTTTTGAACCTCTGCCCTATTCCCGTTCCATGAATTATCCTTTACCTTTCTCGGATAAAGAGTATGAACTATTCCGTTTGATTGGTTGTAGAGTTAAACGTGTCGATCTGTCATTGGATCCCATCAGGGAGCAAAACTTCATGTGTCTGTTCATTGCTTTCTGAAGAATTCCATCCTGACTCTATTACATCTAATTTTATTCAGACTGTTTCGATGGAGTTTCACGTTGAATTTGTGTCTCGGCGAGTGCATGTTGAGTGGACTGGAGCTGATCATATGCGGCAGAATGTTATACGACGATATCGTACCCGTATGCTAAAATTGAATTTACTTTTATTCCTGCCTTTGATGCCCGTTAATCATCGTGTGAATTTGTGTCAGCGAATTCGAAACGCTTGGGATGAATTATTTGGAAATTCTATTTCTGCACCTCGACGGGTTTTGCAAGTGGTAAATGGACTTAGTCTGCCAAATGGACTTACCATTGATGATGAGATTCTGATCCCTTTTCTAGAAGAAATGGCATTGGATGACGTTTGCGCCGACATTGATTTGATTGGGATCTATAAGCGTCCATCACGCACCCAGGATTCAGCTGATACCATGTTTCTCATTTTCAGTTTTTCACCCGATGATATTGATCATTATCTCTGCCATCGCCAAGTGAGCCGTGAAATGATCTGCTATGGCCCCAATGGGGATACTTCACTCTAAGATACAAAAGAATTTAAATTTTCACTGAACAAGAAATTCCCTTGTTTTTTATTTTTAAAAAAATGTCAGTTTTTGCGAGTTTTATTTTCGCGCAAATAAATATATCACACAGAGCGAATAAGAGTGTTTCATCCCATGTGTACAGGTCATACATTAATTGGCGAGTTTTTGCATTCTCTGCAGAGATTCTTTCCTTGCACTAGAAATGAGGCAGTACATTGACATATTTGGCAAGTGGCTCCGTGTTTGTGGAGTTCGTCCACCATTGGTATCAGATTTATCAAGTCCATATTGTTCGGGGTTCCGAAAATGATAAATAGCTTGTGATCAGCTTCCTTTCTTATTCGTTCGTAAACATTTCCAACCTTTAGTTCGTCCGAGTCCAATATAATATTCTGAATTTTTCCGTACTGACTTATTGAAATGTTTCCTTATGTGGGATTTTGGCTTACGATTTTGTCGTAGGTCGGGTGGTTTTGAGGGTTCGTGAAAATTTTGAAGTTCCTTTTTGATCGTACCAAGTTATCGATGATCCCCATTCTCTTATTTGTCATTCTTTGATTCGTGACTTCTAGATGAAGTATAATTCCACTTTCTAATCCGCTCATCATTCTGAAATAATCAAAAAAGTGTAAGTTTTTGGGGTTGTTTATTTTGTGTGTCCGTAATAGCATGGGCAAGGTAATTGGCAGAAACTCGTTTCTAGGGTCTGGCTTGCCACTTGTGTGTATATTCCTAAATTCTAGTTTTTGAAGGGGTTTGCAGAAACAATTAGATGAATAAACTGGCATGTTGCTGGCTCAACCCCACAGTTTCCTTAGTTCTCGCACCGTCAATTCCTCTAATCTTTTCTGGTTCCAGAAATGGTTTTGGAACTTCTTTCGCCTCTTTCTTCGGGTTACCGTTTGACTGTCTTTTTATTCCTCTTGCATTTTGTTTTTGACGGGCTGCAATTGTAGAAGCGTCTCCAGATAATTCGTCTTGAGAACCGGCCAATTTGGTCCAGGCTAGATTGTTGAATTTCCACAGGTCGTACTTGGAAAATTTTCGGAATGATCGTCCCAATTTACGAAATGTGCCTGTTCGTGGGTTGACATATTCCTTCGCTTCATCATTCTCTTCAATCCCATCGTAGACTGCGGCTTCCTTTTTATCAATGAAGGCCAACATGTTTGCTCTGACCGATAGAAAAACCATTGTATTGTCGTGGTTCACTCTTCTTTCAATATCAAAGATCGTTGAAGAAGTATTTTTGGCTTCCTCTCTTGTATTCTTGATGTCGACAAGATTGTTGATTTTTATACAGACCCCTGTCTTCAGATGTGAATCTCTGTAGCACTTGATTCTGTTTAGCAGTCGGTCAGTTGCCAGATTGGAGCTTTCATCGTCACAAACTAAAATACCGACATTTATTATTTGTTCTGCAATAACTGTAGTAGTTTCCCTGTCTTGTGAACAGTATCTTATTCGCACGGATAATTGCAAATTTTCATTGGTAATCAGTTTACCTAATTTGATTTCAAATTTGAGCATGGCCAGTTCTACGCAAATTTTTCTGCAATTGTGAAGAACGTGTTCCAAGGCTCCGGTGGTCATTGAGGTTGATCTGATTGCATAGTTGTCAATTATTTCCGCCATTTGATCACCGTATTCAATCATACTCTTGATTTGTTTCGAGGTAGTGCCGCTTCTCATTTCGATCTTTGTTTCCCTAAATTATAGCGTAAAAATGGAGGTCAGTGTCCCTTTTCGACAATTATCTTTTCGTGGGATCTAATTGTCTCTGTTTGGAAACCTATTTGACAAATAACTTACTCAATGCCACTCATAATGTCGCGTATCTTCAACACAATGGTGTCCTCTTGCATATTGGATTCATTGTACAGGATGTGGCCGATGTACTCGATTTGAATTATTGCTCTTTCCATCGCTAGAAGGTCCATTTGCAATGTCGTGACAGCCGCAGCTTCTCGTTCCACGTTTATCTTGTGTGGATTGTCGTCGTTGGTTTTTTCCATATTCTCATTTGCGATTGGAAAACCTGTCACAATTTCGTACGAGATTCCTCTGACGACCGAATCTTCGGGTCCATTTTCCACATTTGTGATGTTGATTTGACTTCTTGGATGAGAAATCATTCCGAACGACATCTTTCTAAAAAATACAATTATTAGCGGGGTATGTCCGTATTTCCATTTGAACTTGAGATGAACAATGTGTCAAGATGGGTAATGACATTAATGTGGCAATTAGTCGACATGAAGTCGGTACAGGTAGTTATCAGTGAGCTAGGTAGATTGGCCGATGGCAATTATCAGTATTCAGTATAAGGAGGTAGAATGCGTGTGGATAGAACCCCTTTGTTTACGGCATCAGTCAATACCGATTCTTCTCCATATTTCGTTTTATAAAGCTTCATTTCACCGTCATATCGCGATCCGGTTCCATCTGCATTCATGAAAAGTTCCCATACTTTATCCGTGTCGCCCCAAATCATGTCCCAATTATCCTTGAATTTTACAGCTTCTTCTCGAAAGTTCAAATTTGTTCGTACCAAATGTTGGGCTGCGACCACACGTATACCGCTGTACCGGATCACTTTTTGATTTGTTAGCACCGTATCATTTGCTGTTGGATCATCAGCAAGTCCCATTTTTTCGACTAATTTGGATTCCAATGGGTTGTATAGGATCCTGTATCTGGCACTTGCTGTACAGATTGAATAGGTGCCTGGATTCAACCCTTTCACCCGTGTTGGACATACAGCAACGGTGGTTTTCAGATGTATCCCGGGTTTTTGGTTACCTCTTGACGGCACGGTGATAGCCGTAAAGTGTTTAATAAACTTGCCCCAAGTGGTATCGCGCTTGCGGTCCAACGTCACTAGTTGCCTGATGACACTCGTCCATAGACGCATGATTTTGACGAAACACATCATTCTTTCGGGCAATAGATGGGGGTGATTTTCCGGGTATGAGTTGTTTTGTTCCCAATGATCCGCGTGATATCTCTCTCTCGGCCGTTTGTCTTCAACTGTTTCCAGTGATTCAGTCAATTTGTCAGCTAACAGAGCCATTGCCAGTTTGCGCGAGACTTCCGCAAATTTCACCCAATCCCACTAAATTATTTTATAAATTCTAAGGTTTGATGTTAGTTAATGGTTATACCTGTTTATACAAGGTCCACGGGATTGGCCCTGCACTTTCCGTCTCATCCCAGGTCGTGTTCGTGTCTCTGTAAATTCTGTTACAGATGTCTTCATATCTACTGCAGGCTTTGTACATTGAATCATTGTAATTATACAAAAATTTCTCTGTTGAAATAGACTCCACGAGTTTGATCAGATCCTCAAACATCAAATTGAACTCACAGAAGTTGCATTTTCCTTCTTCGCTGGAACCGGTATTAACAGCTTCGGTGATTCCTTCTTCGCTGTGTTGAAATCTGATGCATGGATGGATTTCTGAAACGTAGTATTAGGTCTTATTCATTTTGTGTTTCGGCTCCAAATGAGTGATCCATATCGAACTTATTTTTTATTGTCAAAAACTTACTAGATATCTGTTGGACACATTTCTTATCGAAAGTGTTTAATCCTTTCAGCCATTCAGGTAGCACTTTAGAAGCAACAGCAAGAATTTCAATGTTTTCAAAGAGTTTGTTTGCTTCTTCCACGATCTCCTCCATGATTGACTCGCAGCTGTTCAGCTCAAGTTCTCCTGGTTTATGGATATACTGTAACACAATTGTATTTTCTTCCAACTGAAATATATCCGATTTCGATGCCCATTTACCGTTTTTTCTGATTCTAACTGGTGTGAATACGAATTGACTGTTTGGAGCTAGTTGAGGCATTCTGTACTCCATAACCTCACACGCACTGTTTATTGAATCTTCTTCGTCACTGTCGTACTCGTATTTTCTTTTCGGGCCGTTTACAATTCTATTCATTCTGAAATTTTTACGTTATTTAGCTGTGTTAGTTCAAAGCGCTGGTTTTATTAAAATCGGAAAACAGTGAGAAATTTTTGAAAGAAAGCTTTTTGTCAAAGCAATACCTGTGTTTTTCCTATGGACAAAGTGAGTGGCGAATTAACACCATGGTGATCTCTATTATAGCTTAATTCCTAATGTAACTTAGTTTTCACTATCATCTGACAGGTTCAATTCTAGTTTCCTCTTTTTCCGCGGGTTAATTTTATTCTTAATGTTGGAGGCGATAATGATATCTTGTGAATCGGAGGAAACCAGTTTATTTTCGTACCATTGATCGACACAAATTTGTAATTCCGCCGGGGGACCGAATTCTTTTTCAACACAGTAAGTCGAGCAGTTGAAGCATATCTTGAATCGGGCCATGTGGTCCTTCGAGTCACTATTGATTTTGACTTCATAAAACCAATTTTCTTTTCCATATTTAGATAATCTGGCCGAATTTACCACATTTTCACCTTCTACAAAGGGTTTCAATTGCATGAATACCTTAAATTCACATATAAGAGGCTCCGATAACATAACCTGTGATTTTTATTCATTACCTTAGTGCCAAATTTTTCTTCGTGAAGTTGACAAGGTTTGATCGGTTTAGTTTTTTTGTTCTTCATCCTGACATAAATCTTCATAACCAGAACCGGATGATCTTCTTTGACAATGCCTATACCGAACGCATCATTGCTGTGAAATTGGTGACATTGATTTGATCGGATTCTTGCCAACCAGGTGCCGTCCTCATTCTCGTAGAATTTCATTTTGTTCGTCAATCTCGGGTTTTCCTCCAAGAGCCGTATTTTCTTGACTGAGTTGTCAATTGGGTATTTGCATCTGAAATATGATATTAGTTCCATATGCTGGGCATGGTGAGCACCTGATGATTACCTGATAAAGTCAGTCATTTCGTGCCACAGTTTGTCGTTTTCATGTCCTGTTTTTGCCGAAATTTCTTCTACGATGGCCTTCGCTAGTTCCATTCTGAAGAAGGTCATTATACATTTGTTCTTTTACAAATTCAGACCAATTGTCATTCCTGACAATCACATCCTGGTCGTTGAAAAGTCTTATCATCATTGCGTCTAAAACAAGGGTTGGGCTAGCAATTTTATAGTGGTTCTCTAGATCGGCAAAGTCGCAGAATTTTAAGTTATATGCAGATTGTATATTATTGAAAATTAGATCTGTGTCCAAATCGAGATCCTGTTCAGAATACTTGCATCCTGTGCAATTTTTGGGGTTTGTCGTGACCGGATGCCTGCATTTATCGCTCAGTATTGAAATGACTTGATTGTTGAATTTTTGGGTTCCTAAATTGCATCTTACTTCCACTGGTAAGTCATTGAACCATTTTTTACAGCTTAGCGGGAAAACTCTTTCTAATACTGACATGTTCGCATTGACTACATCGTCGATTTCACTCTTCAACATGGGACCCAAAGCATTGATATTCATGTTATTGGTATATTTCCCAGGTGTCCACCCATTTGGTTTGGCTAAATGTTTGTCAATAATATTGTATAGGTCCGATGGTTTCTGGTTCTTATAGACTCTGTTCAAAGTCATGAGAGCCATGCGTTGATGCTGTATATGTATGGGTAGTATGCCTACCATTTTCAGAAGTACTCTGTTTGGTATCGTCTGGTTGTCAATTTGTTCGATGTCCAATATTCTTCTGATAGCTTTACAGAGCTTCTTCTGGGCTGCATCATACTGTGATTTCGTCCATTCTGGCATTATACCTAAACCATAGTTCAAACTCCCCATCATGACACTAAACGCTACCTTCAAGATGTGTTTTTTGAGTCCCAGGCGTTTGATTCTTCCAACATTGTGACCATGCCAGTCAATTTTCTCTATGATCAGGTTGATTTGTGGTTCAAAGCTCAGTTGGTCTGTGACTGTTATACCCAAAACGTTTACCTCTTTCTTACGATCTATAGGACCAGCCGGTGAAATGAAAGTCTTTGGAAATTCTTTTGCAAGGGATTGGTTTCCAAATATCGTAATTTCGCTCTTCTTATTATTGACCTTAAAACCACAATTATTAGTATACTCCTGGGTCCTTTCTACTAATTTATAGGTATCTTCCATCAATGTTGCAATTGACAATGCATATGATATTAATTGCATATCATCTGCGAACATTGATCCTCCTATACCTCTTTTTGTTGTGTTCTCTGAATTATCTTTTAATGCATAATTCAAACAACCCGACATGGCCATTATAAAAATTATTGGCGAAGTAGGCTCACCTTGGGCAGTCCCGCAGCTGGGTATTTGAAACTTCTCGGTTGGTCCATCTTGACCCATCATTATCCCGAAACGGGGGAGCAAGAGTTGTTGGAGAAATCGTAAAGCATTCCCAGTCGCCACCTTGTTGAAGACATTCTCTAAATTACTATAAGTAACACAAAAAAATGCGCTTGAAAGGTCTAAACATGTGAGGGCACAAATGGCGTTTTTGTCAATAGACGCTATGTTATAGAACGTAACAGCTGCCGCTAAATCCGTACCTGATTTCGCTCTGAAGCCGTATTGACGAGGACAAATAAATGATCGTTCTTCCACAAATTGAAGCAACATCCATGCAACGATTTTACCTAAAAATCATCCATGCAACGATTTTACCTAAAAATCTCAGATAAGATATCTGATAATCTTATTGATAATGTAAGTATAGGATGAATTCCGAGAAATTTCAAAACTCTCATTTTTAAGCTTAAATTGTCATTTTTGATGGAAAATCACACAAATGATAACTAAGGTGAAATCATGGATTTTTACGAACTCATCCTATATATGATTTTTGCGATTTTCCTGAAAATGGCCATTCCGATAATGATTATTTTCTGGAAAATTTGAAAACATCATATATAAGGTGAATCTAATAAAATCCAAGGATTCAGCCTAGTTATAAAAATTACAATTTGGGCTAGAAATCAAAGTTTTGAAATTTCTCGGAATTCATCCTAAAAAATTAGAGTGAAAAAATCGGTGATGAACTTACACACATAAGAGTGTAACACTTTTTATATGATTTTAGAAGTACCGTTGATCTAATTTACCCAATTTATTTCTATAATAAGGGTCATAGCTAGGGGTGGAAATGCCGAAAAATTATTCACAGGTGTTGAGTTAGCCTACGACAGCCCAATAGGAA
>SCLD01024130.1:0-18101 GCA_004367895.1 Oikopleura longicauda
ATAAAACTTACTGCTGACAGTTGGAACAATGTTTTACAACGACGTCGTTGCGCAATGGTTGTTTGCCAACTTGTCATAGCCGATTTCAAATTTATACGACTACTCGTATATAATTTCCGGGGAGATCCACTTTATCTGCCTCATTGGTCATATAAGATTACCGTCCCTATTATTGTATCAACTCGACCGACCCAAAAGAACCAATTCTAAGTGTCAAATGGGCCCGCAGTAAAGCTGCTGGTTCCAAGATGGAAATATCATTGCATAGTGCAGCACTACTAGTGCTCTCGCATCACTATCAATGGCATCTGACTGATGTACTGAAATGCGGACTTGTGCCAAAGTCACCATTTCAGTCGATAAAAACATAGACTACCACTAAAAAGTGAAAAGAAGAACTGTTTGTGACTTTGTCACGTTATGCGCTTCTTCTGATGTTCACTTGGATGTGACACCGTGGCAGTGATTTAATAATTTTCCAAAAAGTTTCGTAAATTACCGTGAACAATCGACCCATTTATCCCATTGGTAGGAAAACAAATGAACAATAAAACGGCGTAAACGACGAAAAATAGTGTATAAAATTTTTGATCGCGAGACAGAGAACTTGATTTTTTGTTTTTCTGAAATCAAAAGGTGTTTTATTTGGTTAGTAATGTCAAATAACGCGGGAAATGAGACAAACAGTGAGTTGGATGCGCGTCTACTAATGGAGAGAGAGTCGACTCGATCATCTTCGTCGTCATCGGTGGTGAAGACCAGCTCCACATTTCGATGGTTTGTTCTTATCACTTTCCTGTTTGGCTCACTGAGCAATGCAATGGCATGGTTAACCTTTGCCCCGGTGCCGTTCGAGACTGCCGCGTACTATGGCATCAGCGTCAATCAAGTCGACATTTTCTCCGTTATTTTCATGGTCGTCAGCATACCCGTGGGTATACTGTGTATTTATCTTGTTGATCGGATCGGTCTGCGCTACTCATTGTACTGTGCGATGGTTTTCAATACACTGGGCACTGTATTGAGATGGGTGACACTTTTCCATGATGGCACGGATCAGGCAAACTGTAATAATGTCACCGACAGTGACGTGAACACCTGGCTGTGTCCAGCGCCCGAATGGTCGTACGATGTCGCCCTTCTAGCCACTGCAGTCACTGCACTTGGTCAGCCGTTTATTTTGGTGACGCCGACGAAACTAGCGGCACAATGGTTTCCATCGGATCAACGGCTTCTCGCTAATGGCATTGCATCATTGTCGAATCCGCTCGGTATTATGATGGCCAGTTTACTCGCGCCGATCATCTGTCACTCGCCCAGTGATCTCGTCTATTTACAGGGCTACTTTCTCATTCCAACCGTCTTATCACTGGCAATGGTGTTCTGTGTTTGCC
The DNA here is from genome assembly GCA_004367895.1 of Oikopleura longicauda. Taxonomy (NCBI): domain Eukaryota; kingdom Metazoa; phylum Chordata; class Appendicularia; order Copelata; family Oikopleuridae; genus Oikopleura; species Oikopleura longicauda. The sequence goes on from SCLD01024130.1 coordinate 1,395, forward strand.
AAGAAGGACTCTATCCTGCAGGTAATAACGGCACACTAAGCGAGAAAACTAATTTGAGGAAGCTGTCGACATGTCACTCAAAGAACGCTGCCGATCTCTTTTTTGCAATGGAAAAACTACCAAGTCATACTTGCTCGTTGCATTTCTCATCATGTACGGCGTTGCCCTGTTTTCTGCCGTTCTTACTTTGATGGTCCAAATTTTGTGCTCGACTGGGTACGAGAATACATTTTCAAGTTCGGTTTGTGTCTCAGTGATGATTGGCACCGGGTTGATTGTCTCGATTGTACTCTCATTCTTCATTGATGGTACTCGACGTCATGTGAAGGCATTGAAAATTGTCCTTGGCTTCGCACTTATTGGCATTATTGGCTTCACTGTTGGTAAGTTTGATTCAGACAAGATCTTGTCTCATACTAATTCAGCAATGACATTCCCAAACAACGAGGCTGGTATTATTGTCTCGCTGGTTGTGTACGGCGGAGCCGGCTTGACTGCATTACCACTGATGAATGAACTGGTGGTCGAGTCAACCTATCCAGTTGGCGAGGCAACATCGACTGGTTTCGCCATGATGATGTCACAGGTAAGGTTCTTGTTAGTCTACAGTAATAGCATGAATTTTAAGGCACTGGCGGCTATATTTGTCGTACTAAGCTTGATCCCGCCAACTGGCTACGAACCGGACTCGTCAATCTGTCCCGAGGGCCAGGGGCAAAACTTTTTTTGGTACATGGTGACACTGAACGCAATATTTGTCTTATTTTACCCGGTATTTCTGTATTTTTATGAGTGTGATTACAAGCGTTTATCGGCCGCGGAGGCTATCCTGGATCAGGATGCTGAATAAATTATGTAAAGTTTCAACATATAACTTTATTCATTTTTGTTGTACGTACAGAAGTAACAAAAGGTCAGTTTTATTGTCAGGGTAAACAAACAACGACGGTCATACGTTGAAAACAAAATTGAGTAACACAGTTTGGTGAACGAATAATGGCATTGGAGTGTGGTGATGATGTGACGATTTCTCATGCAAAGTGAAAAGTTTATTAAAGTACAATGTAAGTTGACGGTGTAAAAAAATTAGTTCCAGAAAAAGTCGGAGTTGAAAAGGAATAAAAGACACTCTAACTCCTCTTCGTAACTTAAATTCAGTATGCTTGTTAAAACGAAATTTAAAGTAACATTACTCACTTTAAACAGCTTTCAAAAGCCAAACGATTTGCCATAATAAATAAGCTCATTTCAGGTGTTCGGATTTCATTACGATTTCCTAGATCTTTTTGACTAAGATGGCGGTGATCTACCATGTGCTTATCGCCGGTTACTATAAAAGAAAGTAACACTATTATGAGTATCATTTTCGATGAAAACCTGCGTGATAAAGCCCCTATATATGATCCAGAGGGAGCATTAATGTGACAGCACTGCTGTCTTAGCATACTACATGTTTTGATAGCTTTAAAATTTTCCGACAGAGGTGAGTCCAAGTTTCTTTACTCGTCGACGGGAGAGTTCATCCAGTCCCCATTATGGAAAAAATATGACATACTTACGTACATTATGTAGTTCATGTTGACATAATTTCTGGTAACATTAACTTGACGCCGATAATACTGTATCTGTCAGGCCATCAATCTCATGGTTTCCTTCCGATAGGGTATCAGGTAATTAGTGTTAAGTCAGGTGAAAAGCCGTCAGCGTGAGCTAATTTACATTTTAATGTTCTCATTTCGGAAAATTTTGTAAAGACCATCAGATGCAAATATGAAACTTTTCGTTACTTTATGCGGAGTTTCGTTGGCGCTTGGCGCTGAAGTGAGCATCTACACGGATATAACTGACCTATGTGAAGAAAGTAAAGGCAAAATGAGCTGCACAGATGATTCACAATGCGAAAGCAGTGGCTCGTGCAAAGAAACCAACTCATCAGCAATCGATAATTTTCGATTTGAAGTTGGTCCAGTTGAGCTGCTGGATGACAAAGTCTGTTTGTGTTTTCCAGGACTGTTCGGACCGTCTTGTAAATACAGTGGCGTGACTGTTCCTGACAAGTGCCCGGATGATACTTATTGCCAGAACGGGGGTGCGACTGATTGGATCTTACAGCCTTTATCGGGATGTCACTGTCAAGGTACAAACCACTTTGGTTGGCACTGTGAGCACGATAACCTCGAGTTGTGTTCTCATATCAACTACGACAAAATGACCGAATGGGTCGGAAGTCAGATGAACGTTACTGATTGCGGAAAATGCCTTTGGAATGACGACTGCATCCAAAGTGACGCTATATGCATCAACGATAAAACCAGTGCTGCGCCAAACAACTACTGCGTCGTACCATGTACAGAAGGCGATACCAATACAAACGCATATGAATATTGTGCTTATGACGAGAACGCCGATCAGCATGTTTGGAAGTTGAAACCGTGTGAGGAACGGTGCATGAACGGGAGTGAGAATAAATGCGCTGATATGGAAGATGCGGACGGCGATTGCAGTTGTGATGATAAGTTCGAAGGTTCTTTCTGCGAGAAACAAAACGTGTGTCATCCTGAAATATGCGATCCGGAGAAAAGCGAATGTCAAACGGAGAATGGCGAGAAGCAATGCGTTGCAAAGGCTTCTGGTGCTCGGATTGGCTTTTCTTTTGCTCTTCTCGGCCTACTTTCACTGATTGGACTTTGATTTGAGCTCAACTGTGCTAACCAGACTTTATTTACTCTATAATCTGATTTTGACATAAATACTAAATTTATTTTTTGAAGTTTCAACGTCGATATGCCTTCTTACAAATCAATATCATTATTACACCAGTCAGTCTCCATAATTTATGGAAACATGAATTTGATTATGACTGTCCGTGCTGACGAAATTTCCGGTACATGTGGTAATTTACTGAGTAGCACTTGTCTTACTGCATCTGTCACCGTGACAGTGTCAGGCCATGATAACCGGCCATCCGGTCAATCGTGTGGTTTCCTCCCGATATGATATCAGCTAATTAGTGTAATGTCACATAAAAAGCCGTCAGCGTAAGCTAATTTACACAACAAAATTCTCATTTCGTGGAATTTTGCACAGGTCATCAGATGCAAAAATGAAACTTTTTGTTAACACGTATGCAGTGTCGTTTGCCTTTTGCGCCGAAGTAAGCTCGTTCAAGGATATTACTTACCTATGCGCCGAAACTGAGATTAAAATCGGCTGCGCAGAAGATTACGAATGTACTAACGGCGGGACCTGTGGAGAAGCCTCCAATTCAACGAGTCGCCCTTTTGTAGGACCTATCGAGCTACTAGATGACAAAGTTTGCGAGTGTCCGCCAGGTAAACAGGGTCCCTCGTGTGTTTTCAGTGGTGCGACGGACGACGATAAGTGTCCAGACGAGAATTACTGCAAAAGTGGAGGCGTAAACAGCTTTTTGACAAATTCACTGTCGGGTTGTGACTGTACGGGTACGCACTCCTTTGGCTGGCACTGTGAACACGATAACCTTGAGTTGTGTGCGCACGTTGATTACGATGGAATGTCCGACTGGGTGGAAAGTGAGATGAACGCTACTGATTGCGGCAAGTGCCTATGGCATGACGACTGCATCAAAAGCAGCGCAATCTGTATTTACGATAAAACCAGTGCTAAACCAAACAACTACTGCGTTATACTATGCACAGAGGGTGACATAAAGGAACATGCTGATTGTGTTTATGATGACAACGCCGGTCAGCACGTTTGGAAGTGTCAATATGGATATGAGGACGACTGCGCCACATTGAAACCATGCGAGGAACGGTGTTTGAATGGAAGTGAGAACAACTGTGCTGAAATCGAGAACCCGAACGGCAATTGCACGTGTGACGATCCATTCGAAGGAGCGTTCTGTGAGAAAGTAAACCAGTGTCACCCTGAACTGTGCGACCCGTTGAAAAACGACTGCCACACTGATAATGGCGAGAAGCATTGCGTTGCAAAGACTTCCAGTGCTCGCGTTGGCTTTTCTGTTACTCTGCTTGGTTTTGCTTCGCTGATCGAACTTTTGCTTTGAGCTCAACTTTATGCAACAGACTTCATTTACTCTATAAATGCGGTCATGGTCAATTCGACCAGATCTTTACGATTTTATTTTCATTGTTTCAAGATCAAGTTTCAAGTATGCAGCTAATGCCAGTACTAAAAAGGTCAAATTGATCAAAACAATTTCGACCAAAGTAAGATAATGGGAGTAGATCAATGCAATCGCACAGCAGCTGCATTTGAAAATATTGAACACAACAAGTACACTGCTTGATGTGGCTTCGTCCGGAAACAGTGAACCTAAATCTGTAGTTGGCCAAAGTAACACAATAAGTGTAGTCAAACCTATTAGTGAATAAAGCTGCGAATTAACTGTGCCATCGAGCAAGCCCAAGCAAAAAGCTGAAATCATCAGCAACGTCGGATTAGGTGTAATAATGCCAATGTTAAACGAATCAACACTTGTACACTCTGGTGGTAAACTTAGCATGGGCAGCAAAAAAGCCACTGACCCCAATGTGCACACAATTGCCATAAAGTAGCCACGCTTGCGATGCTGATCCTTTGTGAACAAAATAAAACTTGCGCACATGTCACCTAAACCGGTGAAGATTGAGCACAGACCAACAAGTCGGTTTGAATCAACGCCGAGATGCTTGGTGGCGCCAATACACGTCGGGTAAACCGATTGCCAATAGCCAAGCTCGATACCGGCAAAGGCCATGACGGGGAGCATTAGTTGAACATGTGGCAGCGAAAGCACATTGAAAGCTGACTTTAATATTACCACTGGTGATTTCTCCTCTTCTGCTTGCACATTCTCCTCGGACTCAATATCAACAAGGAAGACGAATAAAACTGTACCAAGAAGAGCAACCACGCCCATGATCAACGCCAACTCAATCTGATCATGCTCACTGACGCCTGACTTGCCGCGCCAAACGAAGAATACGTACATATTGCCGAAAACGGCGCCGCTCATGACACCAAGCCACCACATGCCCATGTTTCGATCGACCTTGTCGACGGGTGAGTTCTTCACCACTTCGGCGGCGCCACAGACAAAGAGAAATGAGCCGCCAACGCCACATAAAGCAGTCGTTGTATAAACCAAAGCTGGATAGGGGTAAATAAATGAGCATCTGATCGAGGGGCTACTACTTGTACTTAAACGACAAAATCATACTTTCAATAAGCTAATTTAGCTCCGTTTCATGAAAACTGTCACAAATACACCGCCCAAAATGAGAAGCCGTTTGTTTCCGATGAAAGAAATCAGAAGTGGCAAAAACGGAGTCGTTATAAACGAGAACGCATAGCTGAGGCCAATCGTGATAAATCCATTGACGGAATGACCTGTTCGATCCTCGAACGCGCGTAAAATTGTGCCTGACGTGCCAATAATGGTCAAGTTTCCAGTGAAGATAAGCCAGAAGGCGAAACTGACAATGATGACATTTCGTTCTCTTGGTGTTGGCGTGTTCATTGTATGACGCATTTTCGCCAGAGTTTTTTTTTTGTGAGCTGACCGATGTGTCAAAACATACACATAACACGTTTCATAGACTTTATATTTTAGGATTTTTAGTTCGTCTTTTCAATCAATTGTAAGATGAATGGTTGCGTTTATTCTGACGTACGAAAAATTGCTTTATTAGTGTTGAAGTCCTACAGATGAAAGTCTATGACCAATTGCAGCAATACTCAGCTTGAGACTGTTGCGTAAACCATCCGCAACTTAATTACATTGTCAGCTGTACAACAGTAATGTGGCAAACTTACCATGTGGCCTGAAGACGGGTTCTTTTGATAAGTAAATGTTAAATCCGAAAACGCCCAAGACCGTCAACCCCGAACTGACCAACATAATGTAGTCGTTGCCAATTAAACACTCCAAGCGAAAGGGCGTCGCCATTAATGTTCGATCGAAGTAGTTATAACGAACACACGCGCCAACTATCTTGTCGTCTTTTCGTCTCATCTGGTGGACGCAGCCGAATAAACGCGAAATGGGATAAATGCCTGCAATTATGCCCTGGGCGACAACGAAACACGATCGGCCACTGTACTCGTGCTTGTTCTCAATCAGCAGCATGAGAAGTTGACGACCGTACCAAACGTAAAGGGCGAGCATGAGACCTGATTTGACGTAGATCAAAGTGTCTTCCTCAAGCAGAAACTTTTCGACGTAGAAAAACTGCAAATTTGACTGGACAAAATCCTCCAGTAAACATGCAATGGTCAGTTTGTACGTCTTCAATTGGACCTGATCCCCATCGGGCATTGCTTTTTCGGTTGCTTCAAGTGGATTTTTTGATTTTGACACGCGATATTGCCGCACGGTTAGATACAGGCATAGGACGTCTTTGATGATAGCTTTGAAAAAGTTAGGAAACATTCGCTGAAAGTAAAGTTCTTACCGATGAACAGAAAAGTGGCCATAGCATAGAAAACGCCACTTGGTATCGTAATCAATGATTTTCGTTTTTCAATCGTGCCAAAGTAAATCGCATCAGTGATTGAATCCGCCAGGTCGGGGACGAAAGCGGCAAAGAGAAAGACCAGTTTTGAAAAGTTGCTTTTCGTAGTATACCAAAGTAATGAGAGAAAACGAGACTTTCGCTCACTGAACAGGAAGCACATGGCAACAGCTGCAATTGCAAAGGCGCCTTTTTGTCACAGTTACTACACTGAAACTGGTTGTAATTATTTATGTAGAACCGAATCCTGAACAGTACGCTATTGTGGCCGTTTTACCGACAAATTCCAGGGGCAAGGCGGCGGGTTCAATCTCAATCTTGTTCGACACATTTTGCCAATACTTGGGACATTTGTCCAGGTCAAAATCACTTTCGACTGAATAATATGTCCCGATTCTCGACGTATAATTGACGTCCAGACATGCGTACGAGCATGTCCGAAAGCCATTGTCTTCGTCGCACGGATCGCAAATGTGATTCAGTATAATCTTCGTATATTGAGTCCCATTCTTTTCGCATTGAGCTGAAACCATAATATGAAAACCAAATCTCTATTCAATACGAACGATTATGTTATGGATGTTATCGGCTATAACTGGACAGATAGCACGTGAAACGATTTTATGTTTCAGGTTTTTTATTTCCTGAGCATAAATCACGGCTTATCGATGACAGTTCACACAATCAATAAAATTGGTCATTTTGAGTTCGACGTGGAAGCTCGAAAGTTCTAGAGTAGCCACAGTATTATTTGTAGTTAGCTTTTATGGGATTAGTTTAGTGCTACTGTAACTGTAACTTATCCATTTACTTAGTGAAACCGACCGTGACAGTCAGTTATATTGTTTCGCTAATCGTTTTGCTAATTTTCCTTTCGGAACAAATAACGTAAATGTCAGTGAAGTGAAAAAATTCATATGTTGATTATTACTCTAACGCTGTGTCATGCTGTGTAATGCTCGCTATTTTATGTTCCTCGTCAGTTACTTACTCACTTAGTCCACTCACTTAGCGAGGCTTCTTATTTGGGCTTCTAACCAAGTCATCGATTTTAAGAGAACATGAAATTGACCTTGTTAAATCTGGCCCTATGCGCAATGGGCGAAGAGGCGAAGACCCAATCGACGTGGGATAAGCTTGACTATAAGGTCATCTACATTGAGGATCCGAAACGGGTGCTAAAACGCGAGCGCGATCCAAAGCAGCCAATCAACAAGGATCTGCTTGATCGGAACAAGCGATGGATTTCGCGAAAGGACGAGGCCAAAGAGGTGGTGAAGAAAATGATCAACATCCCCAATACGATCCCCATGACACCGCACGGCGCCTTTCGCTTTGTCGACTCGTCGGATTACTGCTGGGTCTTCTTCCCCTACGACTCGGACGAGGATGAGCTGAGCGAGATTTACCCCTTTGCCGTTGACCTGGCCGACTATTTCAAGGAGCGCTGTGCAGTTGGCACGATTGATCTCGCTTATCCATCGAATACGTTCACCTTTGGCTTTCTAATTGACGATACGCCAATGCTCTTTGTCAAGGAGGCGGGCATAAAGGTAGTAAACATTACCGGACATATATTTAACTTAAAGTTATTAACTTAGAAAACAATATTGAACGAGTTCTTTGAGCGTGACTCTTTCTCACTGCGTCACTGGGACAATTGGGGCTTCCGCGTCACGTCGGACAAGCTTGGTAAGTTGTGAACAATTCAATTTATTCTCATTAACAAAATAACCAAAGAGGACGACTTGGATGGCACATTGAAGAAAATCGTCGATCGTGTATGGGAGCCCCAGACCGACTTTCAAAAGTTGAACACAGTCTACATGGAGTGGTATCGCACGTCTGAAGCCGAACAAGAAGAGAAGAAAAAGGGCAAACAGTTGATGCTTGATTATATCAAGAAGCGAAAGATGACGGACGAAGGTAAGCGTACTTTTTGTTTTTGGTTATAAAATGAATAACTATGCAGCCGAATGCTCCTTACTGAAAGGTTTTTCATAGACAGAAGTTATAGATTCCTAATCAGAAGCAGTATCAACACCTTTGACAAATATAGAACTAACTGTAATCGAGTGATATCGCACCATGATAACGACTTCAATGTTCAGAGGGAGAGGAGAAACAAGTCACACGTACCGAAGCATTCGAGTGGTTCAATGAGAACTACGAAAGTGTACGCGATATGATGGTCGAGAACGATATGCGTCTTGAACCGCGCCCCCTGCCAACACTGTCAGACAAATTTAGAAAATTCCGTGATGAGCTGTAAACAACCGTTACATACCATGCCATGAATAAAAATGTAATAAAATAGATGCGTTGAAAGTATGTAATTTAGCGCCAGTATTATCTCTCTGAGACGCTATCAGTATGCGGGAACAGTGTAGTAAGGGACATGAGCTTGTTGCTGCTGAGTTCGTATTTTATAAGCTCGGTTTCGTCGAAAAGGCTGATTTCGTCGTCGCGGATACCCATAATCTGATACCGGTCGTTGTATTAAATCACCTCTGCGTGATCCCTGTCTTTGACCGTTGCTGGAATACACGGGAGCCGCATAAGCAGGATGCTTATTATGAGATTTATATTCTAAACCATATGGTTCTTGAACGGGACCAATATGACCTTGCGGTCCGATCTGACCTCGTGGCCCGATTGAACCTTGTCGGCCAATGTTGCCATAGTTGCCAGCGTAATAATGATTGTTTCGTCTCATATACATGGGATTAAAGCGAGGAGCGCGCGGTCCTTGATAAGTTGACCATGGACGTTGACCATAGACGGGGTTGGGCGGAATATTATGATTCACGTTCGGATTGAAAATCGAATTACCAATGGGGTTGCATACGACACCCCAGGCCGAATTTTCAATGTATTGCCCGTTGACAACTGAGTTGAAATTCCGGCCAACTATCGAGTTGATGTTTCCATTGACTCCAAAGTCGGGCGGACACGGGGAAACTTCATGATAGGCTGGTCGGATATTTGGTCCGACGGTTGGCACGGGGCCCAGGTGTAGCTGCTGATTGCCAGCAACCGGCCGCCGCCAGGAAAGTCTTGGATTAGTTGTAACAGGTTTATCTTGGATGACGGCTGGCGTCGCTGTGTGTGTTGTCAGTATGGTATTTGGTTCAACGGTTGACATGGTGGTGGTGACTAGAATGGTAGTTGGTATATCGCTCGGTTCGATCGTTAAAGTAAATGGCTCAGCCGTTGTTTGATCAATCGGTCTTTCTGGTGGAAGAGTCTCACTTGAAACAGTCCACTGGAGTGGAACTGTCGTTGCAGCTTCCTGATTTACACCTACATTTTGGTTAACACCACGGGACGTTGAAATACTAACAGTATCTGTTGGTTCATTGACGACTGTCGTCTCTTTGACTAACGTTGTTGGCGTGTCAGTTACTGAAGATATGATGGCACCGTTTCGTCCTCGCCGTTCATGGCTTATTTTTCGGCGGCTTCTCTTCGGCCCTTGACGAGTTACTTGGTCAACGTTGCCCTTTCCGTCGTTGTCCTGAGTCAAACTTGGCTCGCCAATGTCGGCAGAGGCGCCCAGAAAAAACACACCAAGCGTTATCCAATTCATTTAACTGATACAACGGTCTATTGAAACGCCATTTAAAGCGTTGTATTGTGTGGACTTTTCGCAGAAAACAAACACTCTTATTCAAAGAAGATTACTTCGCCTTCAATGTTGTTGGAAAGGAATTGAATTGTCCTTGCCCAAGCGTGTTTGTTTTCTGCGAAATGTTCACATGAGTACTATGCAACTGCAGAACGTAAAAGTTATTGTTTTGTCTCATATACATGGGATTAAAACGAGGACTGCGCGGTTGGCCATGGACCATAGGCGAGGTTTGGCGGAATATTAAAGTAGGAGGAAATTTCAGATCTATATTCCGATTGAGAACCGAATTACCTATGAGGTTGCATTAGACACCCCAGGAACTTGCAATGTATTGGCCGTAGACAACTGAGTTGTTAAACAATAAACACATTCATAATACATTGGTTAAGATTATTGGCATTTTGAATACTGTATTTCAAGGATTAAACTGTTGTCGATGGTCACAGTAGATGTTGATCAGCTGCTTGCATTGATTGCTCGTGGCTGAAATAAAGCCAATGGCGCATTGAAGTCGCAGTTGTTTGATTTGCTGCCGTTCACGATTGTCCCGGATCTGGTTTACAATTTTGGTAAAGATTGGGCTGTTGTTGAGTACGCTGATGGTGTGAACGGCGCCAAGACTGTTGTTTTCGCGGCAGACAGTTATCGGATCGACGACATTGGCGGTATTATCTGTTGTTTCATTGACGACAGTCGTCCCGTGGACTATAGTTGTTGGCGTGTCAGTTACTAGAGATGTGATTGCACTGTTACGTCCTCGTCGTTCATGGCTATTTTTTTGGCGGCTTCTCTTTGCTTCGTGACGAGTCACATGGTCAACGTTGCCCTTTCCGTCGTAGTCCTGAGTCAAGCTAGGCTTGCCAATGCAAGCAGCGGCGCCCAGAAAAGGCAGACCAAGCGTTATCAACTTCATTTAACTGGCACAGTGGCTTTACGAAACGCCATTTAAAGCGTTGTACGTGGTCTTGTCGCAGAAAACAAACAGTCTGGAAACTACTGGAAAAGTAATTAACTGTCGTTGACAAAGCGTGTTTGTTTTCTACGAAATGCTCAGTTTAGCAGCAATAATTTGATTAGCACAATGCTGAGTTTCAATTTTTTGATCAATTTAGGGCCGAAACTTTGGACAGATAAAAATTGGCTACAAATTGTATCAACGGCAAATCAGACAGCTTCAACGATTTTTGTTAATTTTTTCGTTTATTTCTTTCATTGAAAGGACAAAAACTGGGTTAGAAATTTGGCAGAATGAGCGAGACGGAGTTTTTTTGGGTCAAAGAGAAGATCTAAAGTTAGTATTGCATCAGAATCGGGCCAAAGAGAGCGTGCTCAGTACGAGTGATTGGCGACAAACAGCGATTCGCTGGCGGCGGCCGTCTCCTTCTCGCCCTCGTAAGTGCCCAGCGCCGCCATCTTGTTGCACATGGCGCGATGGCACAGCGTCTTCTGCGCCTCGGCAGTATTCTCCGCCTTTCCTTGCCAAGCGCGGAGGACCGAAGCCTGGAGCGCGCGTCCGAACGAGAAGGACAACTTCCATGGGCGCAACTCTTGGGGCAGTTTGTTCATCGCATTCAAATTCTTCGTCGCCTCAATCTCAGTCTGGCCGCCCGAGAGGAAGGTGACGCCGGGAACGGCGGCGGGGACGGTGCGGCGGAAAACGGTGACGGTGGCCTCGGCGATTTGCTCGGGGGTGGCGCGGACGGGGCACTCCTTGCCAGGGGTCACCATGTTGGGTTTCAGCAGGGTTCCTTAATTGTGACGTGAAAATATGATAAACGTTACTTATGTCAATTTTTTTAAACTGAACGGTTCGAAAGTCATTATTTAAAAGTTTTAAAAAATAATTATGGTTTTCAAAATTTGCATACTGGACGTATCCGATAATTACCTTCCAAGTAGACATGATGATCCGACAGCGCCTTGTAAACAGCGGCCAAGACACGCTCGCTGACATCCATGCACACCTCGAGTGTGTGATCACCGTCAATCAGAATCTCCGGCTCGACAATGGGCACCAAACCGTTCATCTGGCAGATTGAGGCGTAACGGGCCAAGACATTTGCATTTTCGATGATTGCTACAAAAAATAATATGTTAAATATAAATTTAAAAACGACAGCGAATAAAATGAACACTTACCGCACTGTGATGGCGTCTGGCCATTGTTCTGAATGCGCAAGACGCAGCGCCACTTGGCAAAGTCGCAGCCGGCCTTCTTGTACTCCTTGCAGCGATCGCCGAGTCCATCAAGGCCCTGGGTGGTGCCCTCGTTGTTGCAGCCGGCGAGTGGGACGACGCCCTTGTCGACCTTGATTTCGACGTTAGGTTTAACTCTAACGCTTGTTCTAAATCTTACCTTGATGCCGAGAATGATACCACGCTCCTTCAAATTGTCAACGATCAATTTGCCGTCGTTGTCCTTTTGGTACAGAGTCTCGTGAAACAGAATGCATCCACCAAGTGCCTCGCCGACAGCTTTTGGTGCTTCGAACAGCAACTTGCGGTACGTCATGCGATGCTCCTCGGTATTCTCGAGGTCAATAGTCGCCAGACGCTTGCCAATCGTGCCCGTTGACTCGTCGGCGGCCAAAATTCCGCGACCATCGGCAACAATGGCCTTGGCAATGCGAGCGAGCTCGGCCTGGAGTTCGGGTGTTCCGTGCGGTGGTGCCATATCTGAAGATGAGATTTTGCTGATTAATCAATTTTAATTTGAAATTTTGAAGCTCGCTTTCTCTGTGTCTCTCTTTGATTTGAACTTAATGCTGCTTGGTGCGCGAAACGGCGGCTGAAAATAATCAGCCATTACCGCCCCGGGCGCGATCAAAGGGGCAACTCCCACTTGCTAAAACTTTCCCCTTGCTTTTTTCCACTGTATCTTTGTATATTATCGAAAAATGAACTCAATCTCGCATTTGGTGTGTTGCCGAAATTATAAATGTTGACTTATCGTGTAACGTGTTACGGGTCACAGACAAGTGGCTACCCCACGCGTTTATTTAGGAGAGGGTGTGTCAATATAAAAAAAATGATCCGATCGTGGTTGACGAAAATTAGCCTCATTTGTCCAGCCTTTACCATTGACCTTGAACTTAGCCGCCTTATTACACACATTATTATGCATTTGACCGTCTTTAATATATTCATGCCCAAATGTCGATTCGACACGCAATGATTAATCAGTCAGTACGGATCATCACGAGTAAATATATGGGAAAAGCCGGTATAAGACGCCCAATGCATTAGGTAATGTCGGATGCGGATAAAAACTGTGTGTCCGCGTACATATTGAGGCTTAGATTGAGGGGGATGACATTATTCCTACTCAGGTAAGGGATGAAGAACAAAAAACCATGGTCGCCATTAAAAGTTGAACGCAGCCTCAATGTATAAACATTTGACACAGAGCCTAAAAACGAAAAGAAAGACGAACAAAAGTATCGAATAATATAGTAGTACTTAGTAACAGCCCGGCTGACACTGCGACGTGGACAGGGCCACTTTCTGTCAGAGAAGTATAGTGGTTGGAAGTATAGTGGTTGATGCTAGAGGACACATAACCATCGATTATAACGTCTGGGCTCGTTTGGATTAACTACCAAATGGACGCGAATCGTCCACCAACTAATAAACCAACTATTAGAGGCACACAAAATTAACGAAGAATTATATTTGGGGCGATGGACAGCAATGAAACTGACTATGATGAGCTTTTTATGGATTATGGCGATGCGTTTGAAATACTCGGCAATATTGACAATCAACTGACCGGTGTTGATTATCATGCGCTTAATGTCGCCTGGGCCGTGATCTTTGTGCTAGGCTTCGGCGGGAATATGGTCGTTATCTTCACGCTACTATGCGAGGCCGATATTTTAAAGAAGAGCTCAGTATGTTTTACGCTGAATTTAGCCATTGCCAATTTTGTCATGGTCTGTTTCTGTCCACTGGCCATTTATAAGCGCGCCATGTTCGGCTGGAAGTTTGGCCAATTTGTATGCAGGATTATCTCTGGGGGTTGACTGTAACTGATCGCTTCTGTAAATGGTTTTATTCTGGCCATGTCTGATAGATTTTAATCCACCCTCATTAAAGCCTATACAACTCTGTCATGTACATCAATATGTTCGTTCAAATCAATTTCCTTGGTTTAATGGGTAAGACGAAGCTTACTTAGATCAGATTAACATCAGACAGCGTTTGACCGTTATCTCGCTGTCGTGTCAACCAGCCCATTTTCGAAACGACTGGGCGCTTATCGCAAGGACAAGCTCGTGATCACCTGTGCCACGTGTTGCGTCTGGCTGCTAGGCGTGCTCGCCTCACTGCCCGTTATATTACGCACTGTTCACCGCATCGGATCGGATGAGCGACAGTTCTGTGGCATTGTCTGGTACGATACAGATGATGCCAACAATCACACGCAATCAGTGACACAGTGGAACGAGCAGTGCAAGCAAACGTATAATTATACGGAATCGGCCGAAACTCTGACACGATGTCAATGCGGCTCGCCACCGGCCGAGAATCGGGTGAGTTTCTTACTGAACTCGTTCATTCTAATCTCTGTACTTTTGACTAAGTACTACTTGGTGATTTTCTTATTGACGTTTGTCATTCCCCTACTGGTGATTATCTTTTCATATGGCTCAATCTGGTTCGTCATTTACAGTTCCAACAAACGGACGATGTCACACAGACGGCGGGTTGACAAGCCCAGCACGCATCAAAAACGCAAAAGTCGCCTATTGACGACAATCGTCATTCTGGTTCTAAGCTATGTAGTCTGTTGGACGCCGTTTCACGTGTTCAATTTAATGGTCAAAGATGCCCACTCGAATGGCCTCAAGAATGGGGTCGTATGCACTCACATCACCAATATCTACAATACGTAAGATAATCACCCGGATAATCTAGTTTTCACACGTTCAACACTGTCAGGCTAGTCTGGTCAAGTTGTTTCCTCAATCCGATCCTGTACACATTCGTCGGCTATGGATTCCGCCAAAAGCTCAACAACGCAATTGCCAAGGTCACCACGCGTTTCCGCCGGGGCAGCAGTCAATGGGCGTCGCACTTCTCCCAGGGGCGTCATGCTATTTTACACAAGAACTCGTATCCCGATTCACTGGCCGAGACGACCAAGGTCACCACTGTACAGCATCTCTGAGTTTGAAAAACGAAAAAAATAAAAAAACGGATAATCCGTTTCAGCATTATGCGTCACTGGTTTTCAGCACCAGCATGAATGAGTCGAATCAAGTCACCGAAATTGTTCAGGGTCATACGAGTCTGAGTGAAAAAAAACTTGGCACGCGACTTGTGGCAAGTTGGATTTGCACCTAATTGAGATCAGAGAACTATAAGTGTATCTGAGATGGCGTCAGAAAGGGTTTACTACAACGAGATGAGAGAGGATGATCTCGACTACATCGATCCAAACGAAAACATACTCTGGGATGAGCTCGAGTGTGAAAAACAGCTCAAATCGTTGAAATACGATTGGCATCAGGACACGGCATCAGCTGCCCTGTTCAAGGCGTGTCGAATCGGGCGCTATGAAACGGTTGAACAAATCATAAACGACACCGCCGCCGATTTGAATAGCAAGGATCAGTGGGATTCGACGCCACTGTACTATGCATGCTTATGCGGCCATGCTGATATTGTCACGTTATTGATGCAGAATGGCGCCAAGGAAAAAGGGTGCGATTTTTAAGTTTGGTTCGTTCTTGACCTTTTTTCTCATCACGCCCAAAATCGCCACCTGATTTAACACAGTGTTCACCTGCCACCTTTGAAGGCGAAAGGTGTCTTTATGGTGCGTTGACTAATACGATCAGGGAAATGTTAATTGCCGCCTCCCAAATCACCAGTACAATAAAGCTGCGCGACGAGTTCAGCGAGCACATGCGACGCTTGCAAGAAGGCCACGGCGCCGACTTTACGATTAGGTGCATTGGCGGTCAAGTGAAATGTCACAAGTTTATCCTGGCTGCGCGTTGCGCCTATTTCAGGCGTCGGTTTATGAATAACTGGTCGAAAGTCAAAATTAAAAATCAATTGGCTTGTTTATAGAAACAGTACAGCTCTAATTTGAGCTGACCTTTTCAATTATCCGGTTTGTGTTAATTCGAGTACAAGGGAAACGTTGGCTCAATGAAAAACGGTAATTAACGGGTTCTTCTGGCGTTCCTTTTTTAGAACTTGAAAATGGCACAAATCCTAGTAGACTTAAAATATCGTTATAAAAATAAATTTTTGCGCCCCTTGTAGTTGAGCCACTTAACAAATTGAAGAAACAGACTCAATAACGGCGACCGGGCCGTTTGAATCAATTAATTCTCGTCGAGTAACTTATTGTCTCACATGAACCAGATATTATATCAAGCCGGATGGTCTAAATAAAATTCTCTTTCGTAGTACTATTATCCCTAGGCATAACAGTCTCAGTATCTCAAAAATTAAAGTGAAAAATTGAAAGTTTTTTTGTGCCAGTCCGATTAAGTGGGTCTTAAAACTAGGTTAGGCATCAAAATTAAACTCATAGTCAACCTAATTAAGAAGCAACTTTAACGG